>OX638407.1:4619752-4895235 GCA_951813805.1 Limnephilus auricula | reverse complement strand
TCTGGAGTAAATATTTTACCATTATAAGGTTCATTTTTCAGCTTTCTGTGGTGCATATTTCACCCTTAATTGCATATGAAGTTAATTTGTTTAGGCATTCTCGAGTGCATTTTTCACCAAAAAAACGTTCCATAATACACCATTCTGAGGTGCATTTTTCACCATTTTGATGGTGCTTATTTCACCTTTAATTGGTACAATTTAAAGCATTCTGGAGTGAATATTTCACCATTATAGGGTGCGTTTTTCAGCTATCTCTGCTGCATATTTTACCCTTATAATGTGCATTTAATTAAACATTCTCGAGTGCGTATTTCAGCAAAAAGAGGTTCCATAATACACCATTCTGAGTTGCATTTTTCACCATTTTGATTGTGCTTATTTCACCTTTAATAGGTGCAATTTAAAGCATTCTGGAGTGAATATTTGACCATTATAAGGTGTATTTTTTAGCTTTATGTGGTGCATATTTCACTCTTATAAGGTGCATTTTTTTAAGCATTGTCGTGTGCATATTTCACCAATAAAAGGTTCCATAATACATCATTCTGAGGTGCATTTTTTACCATTTTTATGGTGCTTATTTCACCTTTAATAGGTACAGTTTATAGCATTCTGGAGTGAATATTTCACCATTATTAGGTGCATTTTTCAGCTATCTGTGCTGCATATTTCACCCTTTTAAGGTGCATTTTTTAAGCATTCTCGAGTGCATATTTCACTAATAAAAGGTTCCATAATACACCATTCTGAGGTGCATTTTTCACCATTTTGATGGTGATTATTTCACCTTTAATAAGTGCAATACAAAGCATTCTGGAGTGAATATTTGACCATTATAAGGTTCATTTTTCAGTTTTCTGTGGTGCATATTTTACCCTTATAAGGTGCATTTTTTTAAGCATTCTCGAGTGCATTTATCACCAATAAAAGGTTCTATAATACAACATTCTCAGGTGCATTTTTCACCATTTTGATGGTGCTTATTTCACCTTTAATTGCTCCAATTTAAAGCATTCTGGAGTGAATATTTCACCATTATAGGCTGCATTTTTCAGCTATCTCTGCTGCATATTTTACCCTTATAATGTGCATTTTATTAAAAATCCTAGTGTGCATATTTCAGCAAAAAGAGGTTCCATAATACACCATTCTGAGGTGCGTTTTTCACCATTTTGATTGTGCTTATTTCACCTTTAATTGGTGCAATTTAAAGCATTCTGGAGTGAATATTTGACCATTGCAAGGTGTATTTTTTAGTTTTATGTGGTGCATATGTCACCCTTGTAAAGTGCATTTTTTTAAGCATTGTTGTGTGCATATTTCACTAATAAAAGGTTCCATAATACATCATTCTGAGGTGCATTTTTTACCATTTTGATGCATTTTTTTAAGCATTCTCGAGTGCATATTTCACCAATAAAAGGTTCCATAATACACCATTCTGAGTTGCATTTTTCACCATTTTGATGGTGATTATTTCACCTTTAATAAGTGCAATACAAAGCATTCTAGAGTGAATATTTGACCATTATAAGGTTAATTTTTCAGCTTTCTGTGGTGCATATTTCACCGTTATAAGGTGCATTTTTTTAAGCATTCTCGAGTGCATTTATCACCAATAAAATGTTCTATAATACACCATTGTCAGGTGCATTTTTCACCATTTTGATGGTGATTATTTCATCTTTAATCGGTACAGTTTTAAGCATTTTGGAGTGAATATTTCACCATTTTAAGGTGCATTTTTCAGCTATCTGTGCTGCATATTTCACCCTTATAAGGTGCATTTTTTTAAGCATTCTCGAGTGCATATTTCACCAATAAAAAGTTCCATAATACACCATTCTGAGGTGCATCTTTCACTATTTTGATTGTGCTTATTTCACCTTTAATAGGTGCAATTTAAAGCATTCTGGAGTGAATATTTGACCATTATAAGGTGTATTTTTTAGCTTTATGTGTTGCATATTTCACCCTTATAAGGTGCATTTTTAAGCATTGTCGTGTGCATATTTCACCAATAAAAGGTTCCATGTGTGCATTTTTCAGCTTTCTGGAGTGCGTATTTGACCATAATATTGTGCATTTTTTAAGCATTCTCGAGTGCATATTTCACCAATAAAAGGTTCCATAATACACCATTCTGAGGTGCATTTTTCACCATTTTGATGTTGCTTATTTCACCTTTAATAGGTGCAATTTAAAGCATTCTGGAGTAAATATTTTACCATTATAAGGTTCATTTTTCAGCTTTCTGTGGTGCATATTTCACCCTTAATTGCATATGAAGTTAATTTGTTTAGGCATTCTCGAGTGCATTTTTCACCAAAAAAACGTTCCATAATACACCATTCTGAGGTGCATTTTTCACCATTTTGATGGTGCTTATTTCACCTTTAATTGGTACAATTTAAAGCATTCTGGAGTGAATATTTCACCATTATAGGGTGCGTTTTTCAGCTATCTCTGCTGCATATTTTACCCTTATAATGTGCATTTAATTAAACATTCTCGAGTGCGTATTTCAGCAAAAAGAGGTTCCATAATACACCATTCTGAGTTGCATTTTTCACCATTTTGATTGTGCTTATTTCACCTTTAATAGGTGCAATTTAAAGCATTCTGGAGTGAATATTTGACCATTATAAGGTGTATTTTTTAGCTTTATGTGGTGCATATTTCACTCTTATAAGGTGCATTTTTTTAAGCATTGTCGTGTGCATATTTCACCAATAAAAGGTTCCATAATACATCATTCTGAGGTGCATTTTTTACCATTTTTATGGTGCTTATTTCACCTTTAATAGGTACAGTTTATAGCATTCTGGAGTGAATATTTCACCATTATTAGGTGCATTTTTCAGCTATCTGTGCTGCATATTTCACCCTTTTAAGGTGCATTTTTTTAAGCATTCTCGAGTGCATATTTCACTAATAAAAGGTTCCATAATACACCATTCTGAGGTGCATTTTTCACCATTTTGATGGTGATTATTTCACCTTTAATAAGTGCAATACAAAGCATTCTGGAGTGAATATTTGACCATTATAAGGTTCATTTTTCAGTTTTCTGTGGTGCATATTTTACCCTTATAAGGTGCATTTTTTTAAGCATTCTCGAGTGCATTTATCACCAATAAAAGGTTCTATAATACACCATTCTCAGGTGCATTTTTCACCATTTTGATGTTGCTTATTTCACCTTTAATAGGTGCAATTTAAAGCATTCTGGAGTGAATATTTCATTATTATAAGATGCATTTTAAAGCTTTCTGTGGTGCATATCTTACCCTTATAAGGTGTATTTTTTTAAACATTCTCGAGTGCATATTTCACCAATAAAAGGTTCCAAAAAACACCATTTTGAGGTGCATTTTTCACCATTTTGATGGTGCAATTATTAGCATGTTGGTTTGAAAATTTCACCATTATAAAGTGCATTTTTCAGCTATCTGTGCTGCATATTTCACCCTTATAAGGTGCATTTTTTTAAGCATTCTCGAGTGCATATTTCAACAATGAAAGGTTCCATAGTACCATACAACATAACTAATTCAAAGTGACAGCTGTCTGTTTACGTTTACTCCCGAAAATATTACAAAATAATATGTTTTATAAACAATTATCCTTCCAAATAAGTTGCTTATTGTGCAGGAACGGAATCCCTCCACCTTTTGCTAATTTCTGCTTGGAAATAACCGAGTTCAAGTGCTTTTTTTCTTGGTTTACTCGCTGCAACGAAAGTCTTATCATAGTTCAAAAGTCTAATGCTATTTTAGTAGCAGGTGAGTGAAAGTGATTTACTCATAAAGTAAATATATTTTTAATTCTATTTGGATTAAAGACATAAGCCGACGAAATGGCTACTACCCGCAGTAATACGGATAAAACTAAGAAGTTCGCAGCTATTCCGGTTTCGCCCTCTCCTGATGCACACACAACGCAGCTGACTTTAGAAGATTTTAGAAAAGGCATGAATGAGTTTGAATCTAGTATTTACAAAAAACTAGAAACGGAAAACTCAGAAATGAAAAATCACTGGAGTTTATCAGTTCTAAATACGATGATCTTATTAAAAAAATAAAGATTCTATTAACTAACAACAAGAAATTGGAAGATAAAATAGAAACCATGGAAAGTACGATGACAAATTTACAAAGCCGCATCCAGTCATTGGAGATTGACGCGGAACATAAAAACAGGGAAGCAAACTTAAAGCGTCTGGAATTTCGCGGAATTCCTGAAAATCAAGAAGAATGACCAGAGATGTTAAAAGGCATTTTATACAATATCAGCAAGACAACAAATTGCAGTCTGGGGTCAAAGGACATCGAAGAGATTTACAGAGTCACGCGAAGGGAAAAACCTACTCAAGGACAACAAACCAAGGACAGTGATTGTTAAATTAACTTCAGTAACTCATAAAGAAAATCTGCCTTCTGCAATTAAAAAAATTAACCATCGTGAAAATATAGAAGGCAAAATGAATACAAGTGTTATAGGTATGTCAGGTCCCAAGAACCCAATTTATGTTTCGGAACTTCTAACTTTCCAAGCCAAACGATTATGGTTCTTAGCCAGGCAGTTAGCATGCGAACGCAGTTACAGGTACGTTTGGACAAAGGCTGGGCGAATTTTTGCAAAAAAGGACGACAATTCACGGCCGATACTGATTGATTCAGAACAAAAGTTAACAGACATTAAATGACTAGAAGTTAAATAGTTTTTCCTATTTTACTTAAATTATTTTCAGCATTAACCAATAAACATCAATCTCACTATCAGATCATCCCATTTATCGCCATATTTTATACAAAGTATTTCAAATTATTTTTAATATTGGACAATATGAACCAAACACGAGCATTATCTCCATGTACTTCCATTAAACAACATAAATTACCATATTATTCTTGTCTATTATCCCTCTTTGCAATTGTAACTATATACCTAGTACTCAATGATCTTAAGATACATAATATCTCTAAAATAAAATGGTTTTAAACGCATATTTAGAAATAGATAGTATTGGAGAATCAAACACTGAATTTACCTTAGATGAATTTGATAAAGTCAAAGAATTTAAGTGGAGTTTAAACAAAATAAATATTATACATCAAAATATCCGTACAATGGAAAATCTTGATGACTTTCTTTTATTTTTAGACAGTATTAGGTCGACTGTGAGATTTCATATAATAATACTAACAGAATGCAGATTGAATGACTCATATCTCACAAAACAAATTGCAGGTTATCATGAATATCATACAACACAACAATTAAATCAAAACAGTGGAGCGGTAGCTTACGTTCGCGACGACATCCACTCTCATGTTAATGAAATTCGTATCAGTCAATCAAATTGTCTGAAATTAGTCATTAATGGATATTTATGTATTTTAGTCATTTACAGATCACCATCATTCTACGATATTCACGAATTTCTGGGTAATCTCCTATCTGAACTCAAAAAATGTAGTAACTTCAAACAACAAATAGTAATGGGGGATTTAAATATTAACACACTTGGAAATATACACAGAAAATGTCACGATTACCTCTGCGCCATGGCAGAAAACAACTTCAAAATAAATATTAAAGGTCCTACCAGGGTTCAAGATAATAGCATATCATGTTTAGATCACATAAATACCAAAAATATTACAGCCTCTAACGCATTTGTTATTCACAATACAATAACTGATCACTATACAACCGCAATAAGCGTTCCAGACACATCTCTTAAAAAACAAGTAAAAACTAACCACTTTACACCATCCATCTGCTATGAGGGGTTAATTAAGGATCTAAATGGTGAAACATGGCAAGATGTATATAGAGAGTCTGAAGTTAACAATGCACTCAACTTATTTATTAACAAAATCAACATGTATATATCCAAAAATTCAAAAGATAAACTCACTGCACATAAAAAAATACAACTTATTCCTAGCATTAGTAGTGGTATTGTAAAAGCTATACACAAAAGAAATCACTTACATAAAGTGGCAACAAAGGACCCACAAAACACTCTTAAACAACAGAATTACCGTAGATATCGTAACATCTGTAAAAATGTTATGCGTAATGCAAAAGAAAGGTACTATAAGCGACAACTCGACCGAGATCCATCCAGTAAAAATATGTGGAACATCGTTAAACAAATTACCAATACTAAACATAAAATTGACTCTGATATTAACGAACTTCTGATTACAAACACAGCCACCAGTGATTTGGACATAATTGCTTGCCACGCTAACCAATATTTTACGACAGTTGGATCTAAGCTTGCGGAAAATATCCTAAGTTTCACCAAGGAAACTGAAGATTCATTGGCATCTGCAATAGAACCAAAACAAATTCATTTTTCGTTTAAATTCCCACCTACGTAAAATGAAGAGGTCATAAAAATTATTGACAATCTTAACACTACGCATTCAAAAGGCCCTGATAGTCTTAACACTCATATTCTAAAAATCATTAAACACAATATCGCATCGCCTTTGTCGAACATTTTCAATAAAAGTTTTTCTTCTGGGGTTTTTCCTGACCATCTTAAAAAATCTATAATAGTACCAATCTACAAAAGTGGACCCAAAAACCAAATGGGCAATTACAGGCCAATATCCCTGCTGAGTGCAATCTCAAAAATTATAGAAAAAATCTTTAAAAATAGATTAAGTAATTATGTAGAGAGCCGAAAACTTTTAAGCAAAAATCAGTTTGGCTTTCGGCCGGGGAGAGGAACGGACGATGCTATAGCGCAACTTACAGAACATATTTCTGGAAATATAGATCCCAGAAAGAAAAGCATTGCACTGTTCTTAGACTTAGCCAAGGCTTTCGATACAATTTCTCATAAAATACTCCTAAAAAGATTACAAAATATTGGTGTTGTAGGTATGCCTTACGAATAGTTAAAGAGTTACTTAACGGGTAGAAGCCAGCAACTCAAAATAGGCAATACAGTGAGTAACTCACTAGACACCAACTTTGGTGTACCACAGGGAAGCACACTGGGACCTCTTCTATTTATAATTTACATCAATGAGTTATGCAATCTACCAATAGGCGGAAAAATTATTACGTTCGCGGACGATACGGTAGCTATATTTGAAGGAGAGGATTGGGCTGAAACTCATAAACATGCTGAAAGTGGAATCAATGCGATAAAACAGTGGCTTGACAAAAATCTACTAACACTAAATATAGCAAAAACTAAATACATACGATTCAGCTCAACCATAAAGGGACGACCTAGTACATCGTACACAATAAAAACTCATAAGACTAATTGTATTTCCTATAATATGGACTTTAACTGCAACTGTGAAGCTTTGGAATGTGTGAACAACATCAAATATCTAGGTGTTATCATAGACAATCATCTTAAGTGGAAATATCACATCGACAATCTTTTCAAGTAGGGTAAGAAAATTGATATACATTTTCTTTGCATTGCGAAACATAATTAAACAAAAAGACCTAAGAAAAATATATTTCGGACTGTGCAACCCCGTCTTAACGTATGGTTGTATTGGCTGGGGAGCGTCAGGATCAACGATTTTAAATCCGCTTGTAAAGGCCCAGAAATCCATAATTAGAGTCATTATGCGTAAACCCTAAGGGTTCTCAAGTGTTAGCAACGTATTTGAATATTGCCACCAGAGGTACTGCTAGCGCCTCTGGCGGCCAACTGGGAAACTACTACTGCCCCTGCGTCGGTAAAGAAGGGATTGACACCGTGGGTTTGATGTACTTCGCATTTTGCATTGCGAAACATAATTAAACAAAAAGACCTAAGAAAAATATATTTCGGACTGTGCAACCCCATCTTAACGTATGGTTGTATTGGCTGGGGAGCGTCAGGAACAACGATTTTAGATCCGCTTGTAAAGGCCCAGAAATGCATAATTAGAGTCATTATACGTAAACCCTAAGGGTTCTCAAGCGTTAGCAACGTATTTGAATATTGCCACCAGAGGTACTGCTAGCGCCTCTGGCGGCCAACTGGGAAACTACTACTGCCCCTGCGTCGGTAAAGAAGGGATTGACACCGTGGGTTTGCAAGACTGCTCGGACCTGCAACTGACACAGCTACCAACTGCGCGGGCTGAGGCAACGGCTGGGGCTGGAATTTGAATGGCGAGATGTAGTCTTGTCGAGATTGGATTGTCATTTACCGTGGAGAAAATATATTTCATTATAAACATCTACTTAGCGTTTCATTATTGCTAACATCAGATGTGGGATTCGTAAAAGCAAGTGTCATCTGCTTTTGTTTCATTGACCTGACTTAAAAATTTCGTGTTGTGAGAACAAACATCCGTTATTACGGCGTCGGTCGAGTTTTTGTTTGTTTTGATAGCGGTGATTTTGTTACCTGTTAACAATTTGTGTATCAGCGTGAAATATTTGGACTCCTATTGTGAATTTACGTAAAAATGCCGCGTAATTTCTGTGATGACAGATGTATGCGCTTGATGACGAAGGAATTCGTGGAGGTGTGGAATTATTTTCCCGCGAAATTGCGCATTGATGAATGCATCTTTGAAGATTTTAATATGGTGCTTGAAAATTTATCTGTGATTCAATGGATTTGCCGAGAGGACTTTTCCCTTTCATATTTAACCTCGTGAGTTTAACTTGATCGAAGACATTAACAATTAATGTCAACATTGAGCCGTAATGGCTGTCAAACAAAGTCGCTGGCTTGTGTGTCGGGCGCATGCCGTGAAATCCGAAGTGACTCGAGGAAGGTGACTTGACGGCCAGCAGGCAGCAGGTAGAAGATGGAGGATTGATAGCAGTTGGCTGGATGTTCGAAACCTCAAAATGTTTCGAAATTATGATGCTGAAAGTGGATGCTGCGGTGACAAAAGTCTGATCTTGGTGCTATAAAGCTTATCAATTTTGTGATTTAACTTTGGACATCGCAGATGCCATGCAAAAACTAAAAGGAAATACGTGTGCGAAAATTAAAAGCCCTTTTATATATGGCGAAAAGGAGTTGCACTTATGTCGACTATAGTGTCGAGTCACAATCATGTCGACTATCTAAGTCGAAATCCTGTGTTATGATTCAAAGTGGTTTGAAATGGTTCGGAGATAAACGAAGTGATTCGAGATTGTTTGAAATGATTCAGAGATAATCGAAATGAATCGAGGTTGTTTGAAAGATATTCGAAATGGTTAACATCTAGAAATTTCAGGTGTGAAGTTTTTTTGGATTCATCACAATGTGAGTAAACATGAAGGTGTTTATCAGACACTGGCTGCCGTCCGGGACAAATACTTGTTTCCGTGGGTGAGGAATGTTATTACAAAATATGTGACAAACGATTCTAAATGTTTGGATGGAAAAAGTGATACTGGCTGATGTAATATGTAAGCCCGGGATTTTATAAAATGGAGATATTTTTTGCTGTTGCATTGAGCATGTAGATCGATTTATTATGATCTTTCGTGAAGAGTGTGGACGGAATGCAGCATGTTATTGCTCTCCAGGATGGCTTCACGAAAAACTGTCGATTGGAAGCGATGGCAGAAACAAATACGAAAGGTGTCATCTAGACGCTTTCGGCGATGGTGTACCTTTATGGAGTGCCATGGAAGCTTTTGATAAGTATCAAAGGCGGCAGATGAAATGGTTCAACTCGAACCGATTCATAATCGAGTGACGGACCTTATAGTCGTACGTGCTGAGACACGGAAGCTTTTGATAAGTATCAAAGGCGGCAGATGAAACGGTTCAACTCGAACCGATTCATAATTGAATGGCAGACCTTATGGTTATACGTGCTGAAACACGGGTGCTTTTGATGAGTATCAAAGGCGGCAGATGAAACGGTTTAACTCAAACCGATTCATAGTTGAATGGCAGACCTTATGGTTATACGTGCTGAAACACGGGTGCTTTTGATGAGTATCAAAGGCGGCAGATGAAACGGTTTAACTCAAACCGATTCATAATTGAATGGCAGACCTTATGGTTATACGTGCTGAAACACGGATGCTTATAATATTACTGATCATCACACATGCATTGTTGCTATTAAAACTGATAAAATAAATAAGAATAATTATTCTCGCTATAACTTTCCGAAAACTCTTATTAATTATGAAAAATTACAACAACATCTTGACATTGAAAATTGGGAAACTGTACTTTCCTTTAATAATACTGATTTATGTTCACATAATTTTGAAATAACCTTGAATAAACACATCAAATCTTCCTCTTCCATTGTAATACACTCTCCAAAGAATAAATTTAAAAAATTAAAACCGTGGATTACACAAGGAATTATAATATCAATAAGACATAAAGAAAAAATTTATAAAGAGTTAAAAAAGTTCCCTGAAAACCACAAACTACGCGAATATTTTAAAAAATTTAGAAATAAATTATGTTACATTATCCGGAAAACTAAAGAAGATTTCTATAAAGAAAAAATCAATATTGCTGGCAACAACAACAAAAAAGTGTGGCAAACTATTAATGAAATTATCAATAAAAAACCAAAAAAATCTAATATAAATAAAATCTCAGTTGATAACACAATTTACAATGTTAACACAGATCCAACGAAATATGCAAATATTTTAAACAATTATTTTGGGTCAGTTGGTGAAAAATTAGCACTTAAAATAAAAAACTACGATAATGATAATCTACCATCACCTTCCAATTCTAGTAACACCCTAACACAATTTCAACGAATTAACGTTGATGAAATTAAACAAATTATTAATGAATTAAAAGGAAATTCTTCCCCTGGTTATGACAATATTTCTGTAGAAATACTTAAAAGAAATTCAAACTCACTTTGCAAACCATTGGCACACATCATAAATACAAGTTTCGAAAATGGCAACTTTCCCTTAAATTACAAAAAAACTATTATTACCCCAATTTTTAAATCTGGGGACCCCCATCTAAGTAGTAACTATAGGCCAATTTCTCTTACCTCAAATATTGCAAAAATATTTGAAAAAATTGTAAAAAAACAAATATTTAAATTTGTAAAAGAAAATAATATATTAAATGCACATCAATATGGGTTTAGAGAAAATTTGAGCACTCAAGATGCGATTGTAGATTTAACATCTGAAATATATAAATCTTTAGATAATAAAAAAAAATGCATCGGAACATTTGTCGACCTAAGAAAAGCATTTGACAGTATATCACACTCTAATCTCATCTCCAAACTAACGAAAATTGGTATAACTGACAATGCTTTAACTTGGATCAAAAATTACCTATTTAATAGAGAGCAATTTGTTAAGTTAAATGGCTTTCTGAGCGGTTCACAGACCACGAATTTTGGCATCCCGCAGGGAACTGTACTGGGACCAATCCTTTTTATCATTTATGTCAACGACATGTTCAAACTCAAAATCAAGTCTAAACTCATTTCATATGCAGACGACACAGCAATTCTAACCGAGGGATTAACTTGGAATGAAACCCAGAAAACAGCAGAGTTAGACTTAAACATACTAAAAAAATGGTTCGATAAAAACTTGCTGTCACTTAATACGGAAAAAACCTTTGTAATACCGTTCACCATTAATAAACATGCATTCCCTGAAAATTTAAAGATTAGTATACATTCATATAATTGTAATAGAAATTTAAATTCATGGAAACCTGACTGCTCTGTACTCACTGTTAAAACTAATGTAAAATACCTCGGTGTAATTATAGATAGTAACATAAAATGGAAACTACAGATCAATGCAACAGTAGAAATATTAAGAAAATTATTGTACATTTTTCTTAGAATCCGAAACATATTAAATTTTAAACTATTAAGAATCATTTATTTTTCACTGATTCAATCTGTATTACAATATGGAATTGTTGGCTGGGGTGGTGCATTCAAAACTTCTCTCTTGCCTTTAGAAATCATCCAAAGAATATTAATAAAAATAATTTTAAAAAAACCATATGATTACCCCACCATAAGATTATTTCAAGAATTTAAAGTCCCTTCACTACACATTATTTATAAAAAAAATTCACTTTTACAAATACACAAAGATTGTTTCAACAACGATACCTCAATATCTATTTCAAACAGCAAAAGACCAAGTATTCTTGGCTCTATAACTATCCCGCGTTGTAATACCACCACAGCCCAACAATTTAATAAATATTTTGGAGTCAAATGGTTTAACCAATTACCCCTTAACTTAAGATTGGAAACAAACTATAAAAAATTCAAAAGGTTAATTAAAACAATATATCAATAACATATTACAATCATTGTGACTGTGACCTTGGAAATCCCTTTACTTTTATACTCTTTTTTATTTTCTCTCTTCTTCTTCTTTTATATATTTTCTTTACTCAATTCTGTTTCACGTATAATGTATGATATACATATATAAAAAAATTAAATATTATAATTTTCATTATCCTTACTACACATTTTAAAAATATATGTTGAATTGTTTTTCGCTGCTCCACCTTTTTTACACGAGCATTGCTCAAAAAAAAGGTGAAACACGATATTTAAAAAAATGTATTAAAAATATATATATACAATGTATAATTACTGTATTTGTAAAAAAAAAAAAAAAATTTTGATGAGTATCAAAGGCGGCAGATGAAACGGTTTAACTCAAACCGATTCATAATTGAATGGCAGACCTTATGGTTATACGTGCTGAAACACGGGTGCTTTTGATGAGTATCAAAGGCGGCAGATGAAACGGTTTAACTCAAACCGATTCATAATTGAATGGCAGACCTTATGGTTATACGTGCTGAGACACGGGTGCTTTTGATGAGTATATAAGGCGGTAAATGAAATAGTTCAACTCGAACCGATTCATAATCTCACGTTGGCTGGTGGGAGGCAGAACCTTCGGGTTATTCGTGCTGAAGCAGCACGGTGTATGTAAACAATCTCACGTTGACTGGTGAGAGGTAGAACATTCTCGTTATTCCTGCTGAAGCAACACGGTGTATATAAATAATCTCACATTGGCTGGTGAGAGGCAGAAGCTTCGGGTTATTCGTGCTGAAGCAGCACGGTGTATATAAATAATCTCACGATGACTAGTGAGAGGCAGAAAATTCTTGTTATTCGTGCTGAAGAAGCACGGTGTATATAAATAATCTCACATTGGCCGGTGAGAGGCAGAAGCAGTTATACGTGACAAAGCACGGTGTTGATAAATAATCTCACGTTGGCTGGTGAGAGGCATAACCTCCGGGTTATATGTGCTGAAGCACGGTGTGGCTAAATACTCTCACGTTGGCTGGTGAGACGCAGGACTTCAACGTCGAACATGTTGAGTCATGGGAACTTTTTGATGAATATCCAAAGGTGGCAGATGAAACGTTTCCACTCGAAACGATTCATGAAACCCTCATGTCGTGTTGGCGACATGGCGATCAGGATCTCCAAAGGAATTCCTGGATGCAAAAAGGTTAAAAGACTGGATTCGAAGCTTGCCTTGTAATGTGGTTGAAGTTTTGCTAACGATCGTCTTGAAGTGTTGGGTACCAGACCCAACGGAAGCACTCGTATAAGAGTGACGCTAACATATTTATGAAAATATGAGGAATGGACAGCTGAACAAATTTCTGTAATGGTCAGGAAGGGCGAACAGTGTGATCTGATTGACAGTACCATTGTAGGGTTGAAGAAATTTCAACCCATCTAATTAATTTTTTGTTTTAAATTTTTAGCTTCCTGCTTTGAGGTCAAAGCAGTGGTCAGTATGGCCGTGTTAGCAACGTATTTGAATATTGCCACCAGAGGTACTGCTAGCGCCTCTGGCGGCCAACTGGGAAACTACTACTGCCCCTGCGTTGGTAAAGAAGGGATTGACACCGTGGGTTTGCAAGACTGCTCGGACCTGCAACTGACTCAGCTACCAACTGCGCGGGCTGAGGCAACGGCTGGGGCTGGAATTTGAATGGCGAGATGTAGTCTTGTCGAGATTGGATATTATTATTGTCATTTACCGTGGAGAAAATATATTTCATTATAAACATCTACTTAGCGTTTCATTATTGCTAACACAAGCGACAAACTCTACAAAAAATTTAAGGTTCTTGATGTTCGTCAAAACTTCATAAAAAAGATTATTATCCATGTACATAAAAATATAGAAAATTTTAATAAAATTGATCACAAATACAATACAAGAAGTCAAGACAGAAAGGATCTCTTGGTCCCAGGGAGCAAAACGGCAAAGTATCAAAAGACGTTTGCGTATCTGGGACCGAAATTATACAATAAAATCCCCCCAGACTTAAATATTAAAAATTGCAAAGTGTCCTGCATTGGTTCAATAATAACTAAATGGTTGTATGGCTTGGGTAGGGAGGAGTCTGAAAAACTATTATATAATGTGACTTAAAACGATACATGGTTACCTATGAATGGCACATTTAGTAAAAACTTAGTACATAGGTATAAATTTAAAAAAAAAAAAATTTAAATTGCATTTGGCACTTTACACACTTTGGTTCCTTAGAGCAGGCAATCTGCCTAGCTGGGAACTAATATCGACCTCAAACAACGTAATAACACTTGTATTCATTTTAAATATATTCTCTTATTATGTAATATTATTTCTGTTATTTTGGCTTTAAATGTATCAAATGTAAATAAATAAATAAAAAAAATAAAAAAATAATACACTATTCTGAGGTGCATTTTTCACCTTTTTGATGGTGCTTATTTCACCTTTAATAGGTGCAATTTAAAGCATTCTGGAGTGAATATTTGACCATTTTAGGGTGTATTTTTTAGCTTTATGTGGTGCATATTTCACCCTTATAAGGTGCATTTTTTTAAGCATTGTCGTGTGCATATTTCACCAAAAAAAGATTCCATAATACATCATTCTGAGGTGCATTTTTTCCCATTTTGATGGTGCTTATTTCACCTTTAATAGGTACAGTTGAAAGCATTCTGGAGTGAATATTTCACCATTATAAGGTGCATTTTTCAGCTATCTGTGCTGCACATTTCACCCTTTTAAGGTGCATTTATTTAAGCATTCTCGAGTGCACATTTCACCAATAAAAGGTTCCATAATACACCATTCTGGGGTGCATTTTTCACCATTTTGATAATGATTATTTCACCTTTATTAGGTGCAATTTAAAGCATTCTGGAGTGAATATTTGACCATTATAAGGTGCATTTTTCAGCTTTATGTGGTACATATTTCACCGTTATAAGGTGCATTTTTTTAAGCAATCTCGATTGCATACTTCACCAATACAAGGTTCCATAATATACCATTCTCAGGTGCATTTTTCACCATTTGGATGGTGCTTTTTTCACCTTCTAGGTTCTTATATTTCAGGTGATAATGTACATTTTTCAGCTTTCTGGGGTGCATATTTCAAGCTTGTAATTTGCATTTTTTTAAGCATTCTCGAGTGCATATTTCACCAATAAAAGGTTCCATAATACACCATTCTGGGGTGCATTTTTCACCATTTTGATAATGATTATTTCACCTTTATTAGGTGCAATTTAAAGCATTCTGGAGTGAATATTTGACCATTATAAGGTGCATTTTTCAGCTTTCTGTGGTGCATATTTCACCCTTATAAGGTGCATTTTTTTAAGCATTCTCAACTGCATATTTCACCAGTAAAAGGTTCCATAATACACTATTCTGAGGTACATTTTTCACCATTTTTATGGTGCCTATTTCACCTTTAATAGGTGCAATTTAAAGCATTCTGGAGTGAATATTTCATCATTATAAGGTGCATTTTTCAGTTATCTGTGCTGCATATTTCACCCTTATAAGGTGCATTTTTTTAAGCATTCTCGTGTGCATAATTCAAGTGCAATTATAAGCACGTTGGGTTGAAAATTTCACCATTATAAGGTGCATTTTTCAGCTTTCTGTGGTGCTTATTTCACCCTTATAAGGTGCATTTTTTTAGGCATTCTCGAGTGCATATTTCACCAATAAAAGGTTCCATAATACACAATTCTGAGGTGCATTTTTCACCAATGTGATGTTGCTTATTTCACCCTCAATAGTTGCAAATTAAAGCATCCTGAGATGAATATTTGACCATTATACGGTGCATTTTTCAGCTTTCTGTGGTGCATATTTCACCCTTATAAGGTGCATTTTTTTAAGCATTCTCGAGTGCATATTTCACCACTAAAAGAATCCATAAAACACCATTCTGAGGTACATTTTTCACCATTTTGATGGTGCTTATTTCACTTTTAATAGGTGCAATTTAAAGCATTCTGGAGTGAATATTTCACCATTATAAGGTGCATTTTTCAGCTATCTGTGCTGCACATTTCACCCTTTTAAGGTGCATTTATTTAAGCATTCTCGAGTGCACATTTCACCAATAAAAGGTTCCATAATACACCATTCTGGGGTGCATTTTTCACCATTTTGATAATGATTATTTCACCTTTATTAGGTGCAATTTAAAGCATTCTGGAGTGAATATTTGACCATTATAAGGTGCATTTTTCAGCTTTATGTGGTACATATTTCACCGTTATAAGGTGCATTTTTTTAAGCAATCTCGATTGCATACTTCACCAATACAAGGTTCCATAATATACCATTCTCAGGTGCATTTTTCACCATTTGGATGGTGCTTTTTTCACCTTCTAGGTTCTTATATTTCAGGTGATAATGTACATTTTTCAGCTTTCTGGGGTGCATATTTCAAGCTTGTAATTTGCATTTTTTTAAGCATTCTCGAGTGCATATTTCACCAATAAAAGGTTCCATAATACACCATTCTGGGGTGCATTTTTCACCATTTTGATAATGATTATTTCACCTTTATTAGGTGCAATTTAAAGCATTCTGGAGTGAATATTTGACCATTATAAGGTGCATTTTTCAGCTTTCTGTGGTGCATATTTCACCCTTATAAGGTGCATTTTTTTAAGCATTCTCAACTGCATATTTCACCAGTAAAAGGTTCCATAATACACTATTCTGAGGTACATTTTTCACCATTTTTATGGTGCCTATTTCACCTTTAATAGGTGCAATTTAAAGCATTCTGGAGTGAATATTTCATCATTATAAGGTGCATTTTTCAGTTATCTGTGCTGCATATTTCACCCTTATAAGGTGCATTTTTTTAAGCATTCTCGTGTGCATAATTCAAGTGCAATTATAAGCACGTTGGGTTGAAAATTTCACCATTATAAGGTGCATTTTTCAGCTTTCTGTGGTGCTTATTTCACCCTTATAAGGTGCATTTTTTTAGGCATTCTCGAGTGCATATTTCACCAATAAAAGGTTCCATAATACACAATTCTGAGGTGCATTTTTCACCAATGTGATGTTGCTTATTTCACCCTCAATAGTTGCAAATTAAAGCATCCTGAGATGAATATTTGACCATTATACGGTGCATTTTTCAGCTTTCTGTGGTGCATATTTCACCCTTATAAGGTGCATTTTTTTAAGCATTCTCGAGTGCATATTTCACCACTAAAAGAATCCATAAAACACCATTCTGAGGTACATTTTTCACCATTTTGATGGTGCTTATTTCACTTTTAATAGGTGCAATTTAAAGCATTCTGGAGTGAATATTTGACCATTTTAGGGTGTATTTTTTAGCTTTATGTGGTGCATATTTCACCCTTATAAGGTGCATTTTTTTAAGCATTGTCGTGTGCATATTTCACCAAAAAAAGATTCCATAATACATCATTCTGAGGTGCATTTTTTCCCATTTTGATGGTGCTTATTTCACCTTTAATAGGTACAGTTGAAAGCATTCTGGAGTGAATATTTCACCATTATAAGGTGCATTTTTCAGCTATCTGTGCTGCACATTTCACCCTTTTAAGGTGCATTTATTTAAGCATTCTCGAGTGCACATTTCACCAATAAAAGGTTCCATAATACACCATTCTGGGGTGCATTTTTCACCATTTTGATAATGATTATTTCACCTTTATTAGGTGCAATTTAAAGCATTCTGGAGTGAATATTTGACCATTATAAGGTGCATTTTTCAGCTTTATGTGGTACATATTTCACCCTTATAAGGTGCATTTTTTTAAGCATTCTCGTGTGCATATTTCAAGTGTGCATATTTCTACATTCTCGTGTGCATATTTCATTGCAACATTGAACTTCTAACCGTGAACAACAGGGAATAATATACCTCCACAGTTTAACAACAAAAATTCTGTAAAATCTAAATAATCAACAATTAAACCAGTATAATAAACCTAAGACAGAATCAGTGGAGTACACCAGTGAAAATTTAAAATAATTGAAGATACTTAAACAGTTTGAAAACTTGATACAATATACTTAACCTAAAAAAAGTTGAGCTGTCAACTGAGAGTCGACAACCAAATATTAAAAATAAGAGTGTAACAAGTTAATAAAATGTCACAGTAATAAAGTTTTAAGAAGACATTAATTAAGTGATCTGTAAGCGGGAAAAATAAAACATTTTAAAAACCAACTCTAATAACTTTATAAAATCTCAAAAAGTTAATATATTGTAGTAATTAGTATTACAGTGTTAATTAGACATTAATTAAGTGATCTGCATACGAGAAAAAGTTTTTTAAATCACACATTTGTGGGTTCGGAAGTGCTAATAACAATAATCATTAAAAAAAAAAAACAGTTGAAAAATAAAAACAAACATTATTTATTATTTTTAAAAGTGCACTTCGGAACAATATATCCAAAATAAGTCACAGTCTGTGATATCTGGTTCGTGGCTGAGTGGTTAGCGCTGCAGCTGTGCTCATTTTAATCAGCCCGATAAGCAGTGTTCGATTCCCAGTCAATCCATTTTTTATTTTTTTTATTTATTATTTTTTTTTTAAATACAACATTTAATTACAACTCCATCTCGTGAAAACAACCAAAACTAACGGCATAAAATTATAAATAATAAAGAAAAATATATAAATAAAACAGTAACATGAAAAACACAAGAGCGAAGCAAAATGCAGATGCGTGCACAACAAAAACCGATCAAAATATTAATGTCGAACCATTCAAGAAAGACGATCTTCAGCAATACACCAAGTACATCGATGATAAACTTGATAAACTGACGTCAGCCCTGGAACATAACCTAATACAAAAATTTAGCGATGTAATTTCAAGTAAAGTGACGATGGAATTGAACTCAATAAAAGAAAAATTGGTCATGTTCGACGAAATTAAGACCTCACTGGATTTCTTATCAACAGAATATGATCGTTTATGTAAAGAAGCCAAAGAAAATTCCGCAACAATAAACAAATTATGCGTCGATAACCAACGTCTCCAAACAAATAATGATATTCTTACGAAGAAAATTGATGCTCTTGAACAATTCAATAGGAAAAATAATATAGAAATACAAATGGTTCCTGAGAAATCTAATGAAAATCCAGTGAACCTATTTAAAAAACTTTGTTCAGCAGTTTCATTCCCAATTCGAGCTGAAGAGATATTAGCTTGTCATCGTGTCCCTCAAGCAAACAAAAGTTCAGGTCGACCAAAAAATATTGTAGTGGAACTACCTAGCAGCTACACCCGAGATGCTTTACTTTCTGCAGTAAAAAACTACAATAAAAATAACCCTAATTGCAAACTCAACAGTGAACATCTGGAGATTACTGGAAAAACCCCTGTATATGTCTCGGAACAACTTACTCCCAACAATAAAGAACTTCACGCCGCAGTACGTCACGTAGCCAAAGAAAAAAACATTAAATTCGTGTGGGTACGGAATGGAAAAATATATATTCGAAAAAATGAAAATTCCCCGGCAATATGGGCAAGCAGCAAAGACGTCTTAGATAAAATCTAAAACTGCATAAATATACACTTTTCTACATCACTCTAACAATCACAATGGCTCTGTCTTTATATTATCAGAATATAAGAGGTATGAGAAGCAAATTAGATAATTTCTCGATAAACGCTCTCTCGTCAAACTATGATGTTATATGTTTAACAGAGACATGGCTAAATTCTTCAATTCAAGATGCAGAGATACTGGATAAAAGATACACTATTTTCAGACAAGACCGAGAAAAACTAACATCCAGAAAAAAAGACGGGGGAGGAGTTTTAATAGCTATCAATAAAAACATTGTAGCCTATCAAGTATATGAAGAACCCTCTAATATTGAACATATTTGGGTAAGAATTAAATCTAACGGATCAAATAAAAAATTTATAAATATTTGTATTGCTTATCTTCCACCAGACATTGCAACTGACGCATTTGCTAATTTCTTCAACAGGTGTCAAGACATATCTATTGAATCTCAAATCAATTCTCATACACTAATACTAGGAGACTTTAATATTCCTTCTATTGAATGGTCAGTTAACGCCAATAATGATGGTACTTATGTTGAATCATTTGGTAATCAAAAATCTTCATTGTTAATAGAATTTCTACATTTCTCAAACTTACAACAGTATAACTATATTAAAAATGTTAACGGTAGAATACTTGATTTAGCTCTCTCTGATTTTACGCTTAATGTTCAACCTGCCCTCGCTCTTTCTAAAATTGACATGCACCATCCACCAATTGAAATGGATCTAACTATTAATACCATGCACAATCTTAATGATAACCTTGAACGTCCTTTATTCAATTTCAAGAAAACAGATTATCTTAATTGTACCAAAGAATTATCCTTAATCGACTGGACCCCAATGGAAACACTAAACTGCAATGAGTCTCTTCAATTCCTATATAATAGTATCTGGCCAATTATAGAGAAATACACACCAAAAAAAGGGAACAAAAATAAATATCCTATCTGGTATTCCAGTGTTGTTATCCATCAAATCAAAGAAAAAGATAAACTTAGAAAAAAATTCAAAAAATTTGGGAATCCAAGAGACTATGATAGTTTCACAATCCTACGAACAAGGGTCAAAACTGGAATACACAAATGCTTGCAATCTTATATAAATTCTATCGAAGACTCATTACACCATAGTACAAAACCACTATGGACTTATGCAAAATCAAAAGGTATGATTAACTCAATTCCTAAAATAATGCACCTAAATGAAACTGTAGCAAGCAATGGTCATGAAATTAGTGAACTATTCTCAAATTACTTCTGCTCTGTTTTTAATACAAATGATAGGTCAAATCAACATGTAAATAGTGATTCTCAAGAAAGCACCTACTCGCTCAGTCATGTCGAAATTTCAAGGACTGAAATATTCAACGCTATGAAATCACTAAACTCAAACAAAGGTCCGGGTCCAGATGCCATTCCACCATTATTTATATCAAATTGTGCAAAATCTCTGGTTTATCCTCTTCATGTTATATTTTGTAAATCCCTTAAAGAAGGTGTTTTTCCTGATCTTTGGAAAATAGCACGTATCACTCCTATCTTCAAATCTGGGAATAAAAGCGACATCTCTAATTATCGTCCAATCAGTATACTCTCATGTTTTGGGAAAATTTTCGAATCCTTAATGTATAAAAGCATTTTTACACATTTTAAACATATTTTAAGTTCTGTTCAGCATGGATTCGTATGCAATAGATCCACTACCACAAATTTAATTGAATATGTCGATTTTTTAAGTACTAATTTTGACAAAAGAACACAAATAGATGCAGTCTATACTGATTTTCGAAAGGCATTCGATAAGGTCAGTCATCCTCTTCTGATCCAAAAACTAAAAAGAACTGATTTCCACGGCAATCTCTTGAGATGGATTATATCTTATATTTCGCACAGGAGTCAATATGTACAAGTTAATAGTTATGAGTCCTCTCCCAAACTAGTCACATCTGGTGTTCCTCAAGGATCCCATTTAGGGCCACTTCTCTTTATTATATACATAAATGATCTAACAGCACAACTATTTTGTAAATGTTTATTATATGCGGACGATTTAAAAATCTTTCATCCCGTGAATTCACAAGAAGACTGCAAAACTTTGCAAAAAGACCTACTCACGTTGTCTCAATGGTGTATAGATAATGCCATGGAATTAAATATTAGCAAATGTTATATCATCTCGTTCACGAGAAATGTCCATAAAATTGATTTCCCTTACACGATCTGTGATGAAGTCCTAAAACGAGTAGATTACATTAGAGATCTGGGAATTTTACTCGACTCGAAGCTAACATTCATAAAGCATTATCAACACATTGTAAATCAGGCTAATAGAATGCTCGGTTTCATCACTAGAATCACCAAATCGTTCAAGAACATCAGTAGCTTCAGAATCTTGTACTACTCATATGTAAGAAGCATCTTAGAGTACGGCTCTGTGGTTTGGTCACCACACTATGCAATTCATAGCAACAAAGTGGAGTCCGTTCAAAAAAAATACGTAAGAATTCTAGCTTACAAATCTGGAGTACATCGCAATCTCGGTAACTATACTGAAAGACTTACTCACTTTAGAGAAGTCTCACTCGCCAAAAGAAGAAACGTATCAGATATAATCTCTCTGTTTAAAATCATTAACAATGTGTACGATTCATCTTTAATTAATCAAATTAATTTTAATATAAGGCCAAAATCCACAAGAAATCCGGTAACCTTTTGGATCGACACTTGTCGTAGTAATACAAGTTTTTTCAAACCAACATCAAGAATGACTCGATTGTATAATAGGTACTGCAATCTTCAAGACTTAGATATATTTTCAAACTCAATTAATACCTTCAGAAGGAACTTACACATACTTTTACCAGATGATCTCCTTACTTAAGCCATTTTATTTTTTTAATTTCTAACAATTACTACTTGTGCATTGGCTCCACAAGAAATATATTTGTATGTCCAAGTGTAAGTACATGTATGCATATACATATATATATGACTACGTTGGGCACATATATGCATATATGATTATGTGAGTATATTTGTGTGTGTAAGTATATATATATGTATATTATATTTATAAGTATGTATGCATTTTTCTTCCTAATAACTGATTTCGATCCTCCTTATTTTTATATACATATTTGAAATTAAATTTATCACTCTTGTAACTAACCAATCATTATTACATAAAGAATATTGAGATGAATGTTGTGCTCACCTATAATTAGAAACATCATTACAACAATGTATAAATGTAAATTACTGTAAAAATTATGTGATGTATTCTGTTGGCGAGCCAATAAATAAATAAAAAAAAAAAAAATAAAAAAAAAATAAATAAATAAAAAAAGTGCAATTATAAGCACGTTGGGTTGAAAATTTCACCATTATAAGGTGCATTTTTCAGCTTTCTGTGGTGCATATTTCACCCTTATAAGGTGCATTTTTTTAAGCATTCTCGAGTGCATATTTCACCACTAAAAGAATCCATAAAACACCATTCTGAGGTACATTTTTCACCATTTTGATAGTGCTTATTTCACCTTTAATTGGTGCAATTTAAAGCATTCTGGAGTGAATATTTGACTATTATAAGGTTCATTTTTCAGCTCTCTGCGGTGCATATATTACCCTTATAAGGTGCATTATTTAACATTCTCGAGTGCATATTTCAGCAAAAAGAGGTTCCATAATACACCATTCTGAGGTGCATTTTTCACCATTTTAATTGTGCTTATTTCACCTTTAATAGATGCAATTAAAAGCATTCTGGATTGAATATTTGACCATTATAAGGTGCATTTTTCAGCTATCTGTGCTGCATATTTCACCCTTTTAAGGTGCATTTTTTAAGCATTCTCGAGTGCATATTTCACCAATAAAAGGTTCCATAATACACCATTATTATGTGCATTTTTCACCATTTTTATAATGATTATTAAACCTTTAATAGGTGCAATTTAAAGCATTCTGGAGTGAATATTTGACCATTATAAGGTGCATTTATCAGCTTTATGTGGTGCATATTTCACCGTTATAAGGTGAATTTTTTTATGCATTCTCGATTGCATACTTCACCAATACAAGGTTCCATAATATACCATTCTAAGGTGCATTTTTCACTATTTTGATGGTGCTTATTTCACCTTTAATAGGTGCAATTTAAAGCATTCTGGAGTGAATATTTCATTTTTATAAGGTGCATTTTTAAGCTTTCTGTGGTGCATATTTCACCCTTATAAGGTGCATTTTTTTTAACATTCTCGAGTGCATATTTCACCGATAAAAGGTTCCATAAAACACCATTCTGAGGTACATTTTTCACCATTTTGTTGGTGGTTATTTCACTTTTAATATGTGCATTTTAAAACATTCGGGAGTGAATATTTCAACATTATATGGTGCATTTTTCAGCCTTTTACAATGCATTTTTTTCCATAAGAAGGTGCATTTTGAGGTTCCATAATACACCATTCTGAGGTGCATTTTTCACCATTTTAATGGTCATTATTCCTCCTTTAATAGGTGCAATTTAAAGCATTCTGGAGTAATTATTTGACCATTATAAGGTTCATTTTTCAGCTTTCTGTGGTGCATATTTCACCCTTATAAGTTGCATTTTTTTAAGCATTCTCTAGTCTTCTTTTCACCAAAAAGGTTCCATAATACACCATTCTGAGGTGCATTTTTCACCATTTTGATGGTGCTTATTTCACCTTTAATTGGTACAATTTAAAGCATTCTGGAGTGAATATTTCACCATTATAAGATGCATTTTTCCACCATTTTGATGGTGCTTATTTCACCTTTAATTGGTACAATTTAAAGCATTCTGGAGTGAATATTTCACCATTATAAGATGCATTTTTCAGCTCTTTTCATCTCTGCTGCATATTTTACCCTTATAATGTGCATTTTATTAAACGATTTTGATGGTGCTTATTTCACCTTTAATAGGTTCAATTTAAAGCATTCTGGTGTGAATATTTCATCATTATAAGGTGCATTTTTCAGCTTTCTGTTGTGCATATTTCACCCTTATAAGGTGCATTTTTTTAAGCATTCTCGACTGCATATTTCACCAATAAAAGGTTCCATAATACACTATTCTGAGGTACATATTTCACCATTTTTATGGTGCCTATTTCATCTTTAATAGGTGCATTTTAAAGCATTCTGGAGTGAATATTTCATCATTATAAGGTGCATTTTTCAGCTATCTGTGCTTCATATTTCACCCTTATAAGGTGCATTTTTTTAAGCATTCTCGTGTACATATTTCAAGTGCAATTATAAGCACGTTGGGTTGAAAATTTCACCATTATAAGGTGCATTTTTCAGCTTTCTGTGGTGCATATTTCACCCTTATAAGGTGCATTTTTTTAAGCATTCTCGAGTGCATATTTTACCAATAAAAGGATCCATAATACACAATTAAGAAGTGCATTTTTCACCAATGTGATGTTGCTTATTTCACCCTTAATAGTTGCAAATTAAAGCATCCTGAGATGAATATTTGACCATTATACGGTGCATTTTTCAGCTTTTTGTGGTGCATATTTCACCCTTATAAGGTGCATTTTTTTAAGCATTCTCGAGTGCATATTTCACCACTAAAAGGTTCCATAAAACACCATTCTGAGGTACATTTTTCACCATTTTGTTGGTGCTTATTTCACTTTTAATAGGTGCAATTTAAAGCTTTCGGGAGTGAATATTTCAACATTATATGGTGCATTTTTCAGCCTTCTACAATGCATATTTTACCATAAGAAGGTGCATTTTGAGGTTCCATAATACACCATTCTCAGGTGCATTTTTCACCATTTTGATGGTGCTTATTTCACCTTCAATAATTGCAATTTAAATCATTCTGGAGTGAATATTTCATCATTATAAGGTGCATTTTTCAGCTCTCTGTGGTGCATATTTTACCCTTATAAGGTGCATTATTTAACATTCTCGAGTGCATATTTCAGCAAAAAGAGGTTCCATAATACACCATTCTGAGGTGCATTTTTCACCATTTTAATTGTGCTTATTTCACCTTTAATAGGTGCAATTAAAAGCATTCTGGAGTGAATATTTGACCATTATAAGGTGCATTTATCAGCTTTATGTGGTGCATATTTCACCGTTATAAGGTGAATTTTTTTGTGCATTCTCGATTGCATACTTCACCAATACAAGGTTCCATAATATACCATTCTACGGTGCATTTTTCACTATTTTGATGGTGCTTATTTCACCTTTAATAGGTGCAATTTAAAGCATTCTGGAGTGAATATTTCATTATTATAAGGTACATTTTTCAGCTTTCTGTTGTGCATATTTCACCCTTATAAGGTGCATTTTTGTAAGCATTCTCGACTGCATATTTCCATAATACACTATTCTTAGGTACATTTTTCACCATTTTGATGGTGCTTATTTCACCTTCAATAATTGCAATTTAAATCATTCTGGAGTGAATATTTCATCATTATAAGGTGCATTTTTCAGCTCTCTTTGGTGCATATTTTACCCTTATAAGGTGCATTATTTAACATTCTCGAGTGCATATTTCAGCAAAAAGAGGTTCCATAATACACCATTCTGAGGTGCATTTTTCACCATTTTAATTCTGCTTATTTTACCTTTAATAGGTGCAATTAAAAGCATTCTGGAGGGAATATTTGACCATTATAAGGTGCATTTTTCAGCTATCTGTACTGCATATTTCACCCTTTTAAGGTGCATTTTTTAAGCATTCTCGAGTGCATATTTAACCAATAAAAGGTTCCATAATACATCATTATTATGTCCATTTTTCACCATTTAGATAATGATTATTAAACCTTTAATTGGTGCAATTTAAAGCATTCTGGAGTGAATATTTGACCATTATAAGGTGCATTTTTCAGCTCTCTGTGGTGCATATATTACCCTTATAAGGTGCATTATTTAACATTCTCGAGTGCATATTTCAGCAAAAAAAGAGGTTCCATAATACACCATTCTGAGGTGCATTTTAGTGTCCGACCGAACTTTCGGTTTCGGTTTCGGTTTCGGTTTCGGCCAAGTTTCGGCAAAATAATGGGTTTCGGTTTAGTTTCGGTTTCGGCTGCCATCCAGCCGAAACTACGGCCGAAACCGAAACTGAATTCGGGAGGTTTCGTGCTGCGATCGGATATGTTCGGTGCACTGAGCTGCGAACGACGAAGTGTCATTTTGCTGCGTTAGCGCTCATAGTCGTGTCAGGACAGTCAATAAAGAGGAGAAGGGCTATGCTATGCCCATGACGTTTAATGGAAGAAGCTTCTTGTGTGGATAATTGTGATAATCGCATATCACGAGTTAAGCAAATTATTCAAGCCTACTTAACAGAGCCAAGGTTACAAAGAAACGCAGATATTTATTCTTACTGGAATTCTAGTCCATTTCTGTCTTTGACAAAGGTTGGCTCCACCGACGAACTTTTCCAGTTAACAACTATTTAGTGCTGCTGGTCAAATTTATTCAAACCGGAAAAGAGATTTCTATGGCAAAAATGTGAATAAAATTATTGTTTCTCACTTATAATATTAGATTGTTTAATTATGAATACTGATAATAATTAATAATTAATTCATTAAAATATTAATTAAGGAGCTCTTCACAGTTTTTTTTAGTTTGAGTTCAATTCTGAATGGTGATCTTACACCAGGGCGATACTGAGAGTATCTTCCACTCTGGAACGTGCCGCAAATATACTATATCATTTTTTATATTAGATTTTATTTTTAATCAATTAATTGTGAAACAACACAAATTAATCAAATGCAATTTAGTTGCGCACGTCGGGTACAAACCCCCGACCTTCGGATTGTAAGCCTTGCCTCTAGACCACGCCGGCCGTATTTAATAGTCCAGTTATTTGGTTCGAAAAAAAAGGTTACCAGAAAGTTTTCCGGATGTTTTGAATATTGTTAATTTTTGGCTCTTTTCGAATTCCAAATTTGCCACCTCGTTCTTTGCCTGTCGGATAGTAAAATATTTTGGAGAAATATACGAAAAAACGTGGTGGTATAGATGAATAATAGTTTGCGGCGCTCGTACGACAAAATTATTGATTTTACCAAAAAAAATTGTTTGTACGTTAATTGTAAGAAATTTTCTCTACTTTAATTTTGTACATATTATATTTTTATCGTTAAATGAGTCGGAAAGGAGATATTCCAATATGGCGGCGCGAGCGGCAAAGATACGAGCACATCGAAATCTAAAAAATTACCGATTTTCAAAAACTCCCGGAAAACCTTCCAGGTAAAAACTACCAAATTATTGGGCTATAAGTATTATTATCATAAAAAATATTTTGTTGTTGAACTTCGTAGATAGGTCAATTTTATTTTTATTTTATTGAATTTCATTAAAAAGAGTGCCTTAAAAAATGACCAAAGTTTAGAACAAATTATTTTGTTCGATGTAAGATATAAAGTTTTTTTTTGTTTACTGTACCTAAACAAATTAGGTAAAAAAAAGTAATTGTGTTTTGTACCTATTATTTTATGTTTTTCGTAAATAAAGTTAAAAAGAAATAACAGACCTACCATTTCTTATTTTAATATTATTTATGAATGAGTTCATTTGAAATAAATATACCTAGAATAAGAAGTTATATGTATTTCAAATCAATGTAACTAGAATAAGTATGTATATTTATTTCAAATCATTATTTCAAAAAGCACAAATAATTTATTTGAAATACGAAGAGACAATTTTTGTTATGTTTATTATTAGTTCAAATATCCGAGACTTAATATTTAATATAAGATTTAAAAATAAAGCTCGACTGATTAAGATTGATTACTTTTTTCCCATGATTGCATGACCTTATATGGAAGTTTCGGTTTCGGTTTCGGTTTCGGCCGAAACTGTGATCGAGACCGAAATTCGGTTTCGGTTTCGGTTTCGGTCGTAAAAAGTAGTTTCGGTCGGACACTAGTCACTGCATTTTTCACCATTTTAATTGTGCTTATTTCACCTTTAATAGGTGCAATTAAAAGCATTCTGGAGTGAATATTTGACCATTATAAGGTGCATTTTTCAGCTATCTGTGCTGCATATTTCACCCTTTTAAGGTGCATTTTTTAAGCATTCTCGAGTGCATATTTCACCAATAAAAGGTTCCATAATACACCATTATTATGTGCATTTTTCACCATTTTTATAATGATTATTAAACCTTTAATAGGTGCAATTTAAAGCATTCTGGAGTGAATATTTGACCATTATAAGGTGCATTTATCAGCTTTATGTGGTGCATATTTCACCGTTATAAGGTGAATTTTTTTATGCATTCTCGATTGCATACTTCACCAATACAAGGTTCCATAATATACCATTCTACGGTGCATTTTTCACTATTTTGATGGTGCTTATTTCACCTTTAATAGGTGCAATTTAAAGCATTCTGGAGTGAATATTTCATTATTATAAGGTACATTTTTCAGCTTTCTGTTGTGCATATTTCACCCTTATAAGGTGCATTTTTGTAAGCATTCTCGACTGCATATTTCACCAATAAAAGGATCCATAATACACTATTCTGAGGTACATTTTTCACCATTTTTATGGTGCCTATTTCACCTTTAAAAGGTGCAATTTAAAGCATTCTGTAGTGAATATTTCATTATTATAAGGTGCATTTTTCAGCTATCTGTGCTGCATATTTCACTCTTATAAGGTGCATTTTTTTAAAGCATTCTCGAGTTCATATTTCACCAATAAAAGGATACATAATACACCATTCTGAGGTGCATTTTTCACGATTTTGATGGTGCTTACTTCACCTTTAATAGGTTCAATTTAAAGAATTCTGGTGTGAATATTTCATCATTATAAGGTGCATTTTTCAGCTTTCTGTTGTGCATATTTCACCCTTATAAGGTGCATTTTTTTAAGCATTCTCGTGTACATATTTCAAGTGCAATTATAAGCACGTTGGGTTGAAAATTTCACCATTATAAGGTGCATTTTTCAGCTTTCTGTGGTGCATATTTCACCCTTATAAGGTGCATTTTTTTAAGCATTCTCGAGTGCATATTTCATCAATAAAAGGTTCCATAATACACAATTAAGAGGTGCATTTTTCACCAATGTGATGTTGCTTATTTCACCCTTAATAGTTGCAAATTAAAGCATCCTGAGATGAATATTTGACCATTATACGGTGCATTTTTCAGCTTTCTGTGGTGCATATTTCACCCTTATAAGGTGCATTTTTTTAAGCATTCTCGAGTGCATATTTCACCACAAAAGGGTTCCATAAAACACCATTCTGAGGTACATTTTTCACCATTTTGTTGGTGCTTATTTCACTTTTAATAGGTGCAATTTAAAGCATTCGGGCGTGAATATTTCAACATTATATGGCGCATTTTTCAGCCTTCTACAATGCATATTTTGCCGTAAGAAGGTGCATTTTGAGGTTCCATAATACACCATTCTGAGGTGCATTTTTCACCATTTTGATGGTGCTTATTTCACCTTCAATAGTTGCAATTTAAATCATTCTGGAGTGAATATTTCATCATTATGAGGTGCATTTTTCAGCTCTCCGTGGTGCATATTTTACCCTTATAAGGTGCATTATTTAACATTCTCGATTGCATATTTCAGCAAAAAGAGGTTCCATAATACACCATTCTGAGGTGCATTTTTCACCATTTTAATTGTGCTTATTTCACCTTTAATAGGTGCAATTAAAAGCATTCTGGAGTGAATATTTGACCATTACAAGGTGCATTTTTCAGCTATCTGTGCTGCATATTTCGACCTTTTAAGGTGCATTTTTTAAGCATTCTCGAGTGCATATTTCACCAATAAAAGGATCCATAATACCAATTATTATGTGCATTTTTCACCATTTTGATAACGATTATTAAACCTTTAATAGGTGCAATTTAAAGCATTCTGGAGTGAATATTTGACCATTATAAGGTGCATTTATCAGCTTTATGTGGTGCATATTTCACCGTTATAAGGTGAATTTTTTTATGCATTCTCGATTGCATACTTCACCAATACAAGGTTCCATAATATACCATTCTACGGTGCATTTTTCACTATTTTGATGGTGCTTATTTCACCGTTAATAGGTTCAATTTAAAGCATTCTGGTGTGAATATTTCATCATTATAAGGTGCATTTTTCAGCTTTCTGTTGTGCATATTTCACCCTTATAAGGTGCATTTTTGTAAGCATTCTCGACTGCATATTTCACCAATAAAAGGTTCCATAATACACTATTCTGAGGTTCATTTTTCACCATTTTTATGGTGCCTATTTCATCTTTAATAGGTGCAATTTAAAGCATTCTGGAGTGAATATTTCATCATTATAAGGTGCATTTTTCAGCTATCTGTGCTTCATATTTCACCCTTATAAGGTGCATTTTTTTAAGCATTCTCGTGTACATATTTCAAGTGCAATTATAAGCACGTTGGGTTGAAAATTTCACCATTATAAGGTGCATTTTTCAGCTTTCTGTGGTGCATATTTCACCCTTATAAGGTGCATTTTTTTAAGCATTCTCGAGTGCATATTTCACCAATAAAAGGTTCCATAATACACAATTCTGAGGTGCATTTTTCAACAATGTGATGTTGCTTATTTCACCCTTAATAGTTGCAAATTAAAGCCTCCTGAGATGAATATTTGACCATTATACGATGCATTTTTCAGCTTTCTGTGGTGCATATTTCACCCTTATAAGGTGCATTTTTTTAAGCATTCTCGAGTGCATATTTCACCACTAAAAGGTTCCATAAAACACCATTCTGAGGTACATTTTTCACCATTTTGTTGGTGCTTATTTCACTTTTAATAGGTGCAATTTAAAACATTCGGGCGTGAATATTTCAACATTATATAACTTCTAAAGGTGCATTTTGAGGTTCCATAATACACCATTCTGAGGTGCATTTTTCACCATTTTGATGGTGCTTATTTCACCTTCAATAGTTGCAATTTAAATCATTCTGGAGTGAATATTTCATCATTATGAGGTGCATTTTTCAGCTCTCTGTGGTGCATATTTTACCCTTATAAGGTGCATTTTTTTAAGCATTCTCGAGTGCATATTTCACCACTAAAAGAATCCATAAAACACCATTCTGAGGTACATTTTTCACCATTTTGATGGTGCTTATTTCACTTTTAATAGGTGCAATTTAAAGCTTTCGGGAGTGAATATTTCAACATTATATGGTGCATTTTTCAGCCTTCTACAATGCATATTTTACCATAAGAAGGTGCATTTTGAGGTTCCATAATACACCATTCTGAGGTGCATTTTTCACCATTTTGATGGTGCTTATTTCACCTTCAATAATTGCAATTTAAATCATTCTGGAGTGAATATTTCATCATTATAAGGTGCATTTTTCAGCTCTCTGTGGTGCATATTTTACCCTTATAAGGTGCATTATTTAACATTCTCGAGTGCATATTTCAGCAAACAGAGGTTCCATAATACACCATTCTGAGGTGCATTTTTCACCATTTTAATTGTGCTTATTTCACCTTTAATAGGTGCAATTAAAAGCATTCTGGAGTGAATATTTGACCATTATAAGGTGCATTTTTCAGCTATCTGTGCTGCATATTTCGACCTTTTAAGGTGCATTTTTTAAGCATTCTCGAGTGCATATTTCACCAATAAAAGATTCCATAATACCCATTATAATGTGCATTTTTCACCATTTTGATAACGATTATTAAACCTTTAATAGGTGCAATTTAAAGCATTCTGGAGTGAATATTTGACCATTATAAGGTGCATTTTTTAGCTCTCTGTGGTGCATATTTTACCCTTATAAGGTGCATTATTTAACATTCTCGAGTGCATATTTCAGCAAAAATAGGTTCCATAATACACCATTCTGATGTGCATTTTTCACCATTTTAATTGTGCTTATTAAACCTTTAATAGGTGCAATTAAAAGCTTTCTGGAGTGAATATTTGACCATTATAAGGTGCATTTTTCAGCTTTATTTGGTGTATATTTCACTGTTATAAGGTGAATTTTTTTATGCATTCTCGATTGCATACTTCACCAATACAAGGTTCCATAATATACCATTCTAAGGTGCATTTTTCACTATTTTGATGGTGCTTATTTCACCTTTAATAGGTGCAATTTAAAGCATTCTGGAGTAAATATATCATTATTATAAGGTGCATTTTTAAACTTTCTGTGGTGCATATTTCACCCTTATAAGGTGCATTTTTTTAAACATTCTCGAGTGCATATTTCACCGATAAAAGGTTCCATAAAACACCATTCTGAGGTACATTTTTCACCATTTTGTTGGTGGTTATATCACTTTTAATAGGTGCAATTTAAAACATTCGGGATTGAATATTTCAACATTATATGGTGCATTTTTCAGCCTTCTACAATGCATTTTTTTCCATAAGAAGGTGCATTTTGAGGTTCCGTAATACACCATTCTGAGGTGCATTTTTCACCATTTTGATGGTGATTATTTCACCTTTAATAGGTGCAATTTAAAGCATTCTGGAGTGAATACTTGACCATTATAAGGTTCATTTTTCAGCTTTCCGTGGTGCATATTTCACCCTTATAAGTTGCATTTTTTTAAGCATTCTCTAGTCTATTTTTCACCAAAAATGTTCCATAATACACCATTCTGAGGTGCATTTTTCACCATTTTGATGGTGCTTATTTCACCTTTAATTGGTACAATTTAAAGCATTCTGGAGTGAATATTTCACCATTATAGGGTGTATTTTTCAGCTATCTCTGCTGCATATTTCACCCTTATAAGGTGCATTTTTTTTAAGCATTCTCGTGTGCATATTTCAAGTGCAATAAGACATTTATTTCATCTATTTTTCTTTATTCAGATTGTTATTATGGTTCATGTATGGTCTACATGGTCCATCCATATCCATCCATCTATAATGTCAATATGGACAATCTTTTGTCCATTTGGACATTTTTTGTCAATGAATTCATATTCCAAATGTCCAATAAGACATTTATTTCATCTATTTTTCTTTATTCAGATTGTTATTATGGTTCATGTATGGTCTTCATGGTCCATCCATATCCATCCATCTATAATGTCAATATGGACAATCTTTTGTCCATTTGGACATTTTGTGTCAATGAATTCATATTCCAAATGTCCAATAAGACATTTATTTCATCTATTTTTCTTTATTCAGATTGTTATTATGGTTCATGTATGGTCTTCATGGACCATCCATATCCATCCATCTATAATGTCAATATGGACAATCTTTTGTCCATTTGGACATTTTGTGTCAATGTATTCATATTCCAAATGTCCAATAAGACATTTATTTCATCTATTTTTCTTTATTCAGATTGTTATTATGGTTCATGTATGGTCTTCATGGACCATCCATATCCATCCATTCAAAATGTTAATTTGGAACCATTTTATCCATTTGGACATCTTGTGTCATGAAATTTATATTCCAAATGTGCAATAGAACATAAATTTCATATATTTGGACATTTAATAAATAATTTCATCTTATTTCACCTGATTATGCATATTTCTGCATTTTATAAATGCATTTTTCGACATTTTGAGCAGCTCATATAACTCCATTTCAATAGGATACATAATTATATTTCACGATTCTCAGGATTATATTTCACCATTTCTTTAATATCAATTTCACCATTTTGAGATTTCATAAAATACTGTTCCAAGTTTCAGATTTCACCATTTTGATGGTACGTATTTCAGCGTTCTGATGGTGTATATTTCACCATTCTGGGATGAATTTTTCACCATTATAGTATAGCTAGTATAACATAGCTTTCTGGGGTGCATATTTGACCATAATATGGTGTATTTTTTTAAGCATTCTTGACTGCATATTTCAACCTTAAGAGGTTCCATAATACACCATTCTGAGGAGCATTTTTCCCAATTTTGATGGTAAATATTTCACCATTATAAAGTGCATATTTCACCATTTTGATGGTGCATATTTCACCATTTTGATCGTGCTTATTTCACATTTAATAGGTGCAATTTAAAGCATTCTGGAGTGATTATTTCACCATTATAAGGTGCATTTTTCAGCTTTCTGTGGTGCATATTTCACCCTTATAAGGTGCATATTTTTTGCATTCTCGAGTGCATATTTCACCAATAAAATTTTCCATAATACACAATTCTGAGGTGCATTTTTCACCAATGTGATGTTGCTTATTTCACCCTTAATAGTTGCAAATTAAAGCATCCTGAGATGAATATTTGACCATTATACGGTGCATTTTTCAGCTTTCTGTGGTGCATATTTCACCCTTATAAGGTGCATTTTTTTAAGCATTCTCGAGTGCATATTTCATTACTAAAAGGTTCCATAAAACACCATTCTGAGGTACATTTTTCACCATTTTGTTGGTGCTTATTTCACTTTTAATAGGTGCAATTTAAAGCATTCGGGAGTGAATATTTCAACATTATATGGTGCATTTTTCAGCCTTCTACAATGCATATTTTACCATAAGAAGGTGCATTTTGAGGTTCCATAATACACCATTCTGAGGTGCATTTTTTACCATTTTGATGGTGCTTATTTCACCTTTAATTGGTACAATTTAAAGCATTCTGGAGTGAATATTTCACCATTATAGGGTGCATTTTTCAGCTATCTCTGCTGCATATTTTACCCTTATAATGTGCATTTTATTAAACATTCTCGATATTTCAGCAAAAAGAGGTTCCATAATACACCATTCTGAGGTGCATTTTTCACCATTTTAATTGTGCTTATTTCACCTTTAATAGGTGAAATTTAAAGAATTCTGGAGTGAATATTTGACCATTATAAGGTTCATTTTTCAGCTTTCTGTGGTGCATATTTCACCCTTATAAGTTGCATTTTTTTAAGCATTCTCTAGTCTATTTTTCACCAAAAATGTTCCATAATACACCATTCTGAGGTGCATTTTTCACCATTTTGATGGTGCTTATTTCACCTTTAATTGGTACAATTTAAAGCATTCTGGAGTGAATATTTCACCATTATAGGGTGCATTTTTCAACTATCTCTGCTGCATATTTCACCAAAAAAAGGTTCCATAATACATCATTTTTAGGTGCATTTTTAACTATATTAATGGTGATTACTTCACCTTTAATAGGTGCAATTTAAAGCATTCTGGAGTGAATATTTGACCATTATAAGGTTCATTTTTCAGCTTTCTGTGGTGCATATTTCACCCCTATATGGCGCATTTTTATGAGCATATTCTAGTGCATTTTTCACCAACAAAAGGTTCCATAATACACCATTCTGAGGTGCATTTTTAACCATTTTGATGGTGCTTATTTCATATTTAATTGTTACAATTTAAAGAATTCTGGAGTGAATATTTCACTATTATAGGGTGCATTTTTCAGCTATATATTTTACCCTTATAATGTGAATTTTATTTAACATTCTCGAGTGCATATTTCACCGATAAAAGGTTCCATAAAAACACCATTCTGAGGTACATTTTTCACCATTTTGTTGGTGGTTATTTCACTTTTAATAGTTGCAATTTAAAGCATTCGGGAGTGAATATTTCAACATTATATGGTGCATTTTTCAGGCTTCTACAATGCATATTTTACCATAAGAAGGTGCATTTTGAAGTTTCATAATACACCATTCTGAGGTGCATTTTTCACCATTTTAATGGTGATTATTTCACCTTTAATAGGTGCAATTTAAAGCATTCTGGAGTGAATATTTGACCATTATAAGGTTCATTTTTCAGCTTTCTGTGGTGCATATTTCACCCTTATAAGTTGCATTTTTTTAAGCATTCTCTATTCCATTTTTCACCAAAAAAGGTTCCATAATACACCATTCTGAGGTGCATTTTTCACCATTTTGATGGCGCTTTTTTCACCTTTAATTGGTACAATTTAAAGCATTCTAGAGTTAATATTTCACCATTATGGGGTGCATTTTTCAGCTATCTCTGCTGCATATTTTACCCTTATAATGTGCATTTTATTAAACATTCTCGAGTGCATATTTCAGCAATAAAAGGTTCCATAAAACACCATTCTGAGGTACATTTTTCACCATTTTGTTGGTGCTTATTTCACTTTTAATAGGTGCAATTTAAAGCATTCGGGAGTGAATATTTCAACATTATATGGTGCATTTTTCAGCCTTCTACAATGCATATTTTACCATAAGAAGGTGCATTTTGAGGTTCCATAATACACCATTCTGAGGTGCATTTTTTACCATTTTGATGGTGCTTATTTCACCTTTAATTGGTACAATTTAAAGCATTCTGGAGTGAATATTTCACCATTATAGGGTGCATTTTTCAGCTATCTCTGCTGCATATTTTACCCTTATAATGTGCATTTTATTAAACATTCTCGATATTTCAGCAAAAAGAGGTTCCATAATACACCATTCTGAGGTGCATTTTTCACCATTTTAATTGTGCTTATTTCACCTTTAATAGGTGAAATTTAAAGCATTCTGGAGTGAATATTTGACCATTATAAGGTTCATTTTTCAGATTTCTGTGGTGCATATTTCACCCTTATAAGTTGCATTTTTTTAAGCATTCTCTAGTCTATTTTTCACCAAAAATGTTCCATAATACACCATTCTGAGGTGCATTTTTCACCATTTTGATGGTGCTTATTTCACCTTTAATTGGTACAATTTAAAGCATTCTGGAGTGAATATTTCACCATTATAGGGTGCATTTTTCAACTATCTCTGCTGCATATTTCACCAAAAAAAGGTTCCATAATACACCATTTTTAGGTGCATTTTTTACTATTTTAATGGTGATTATTTCACCTTTAATAGGTGCATTTTAAAGCATTCTGGAGTGAATATTTGACCATTATAAGGTTCATTTTGAGCTTTCTGTGGTGCATATTTCACCCTTATAAATTGCATTTTTTTAAGCATTCTCTAGTGAATTTTTAACAAAAAAAACGTTCCATAATACACCATTTTTAGGTGCATTTTTTACTATTTTAATGGTGATTATTTCACCTTTAATAGGTGCAATTTAAAGCATTCTGGAGTGAATATTTGACCATTATAAGGTTCATTTTTCAGCTTTCTGTGGTGCATATTTCACCCCTATATGGCGCATTTTTATGAGCATATTCTAGTGCATTTTTCACCAACAAAAGGTTCCATAATACACCATTCTGAGGTGCATTTTTAACCATTTTGATGGTGCTTATTTCATATTTAATTGGTACAATTTAAAGCATTCTGGAGTGAATATTTCACTATTATAGGGTGCATTTTTCAGCTATATATTTTACCCTTATAATGTGAATTTTATTTAACATTCTCGAGTGCATATTTCACCGATAAAAGGTTCCATAAAAACACCATTCTGAGGTACATTTTTCACCATTTTGTTGGTGGTTATTTCACTTTTAATAGTTGCAATTTAAAGCATTCGGGAGTGAATATTTCAACATTATATGGTGCATTTTTCAGGCTTCTACAATGCATATTTTACCATAAGAAGGTGCATTTTGAAGTTTCATAATACACCATTCTGAGGTGCATTTTTCACCATTTTAATGGTGATTATTTCACCTTTAATAGGTGCAATTTAAAGCATTCTGGAGTGAATATTTGACCATTATAAGGTTCATTTTTCAGCTTTCTGTGGTGCATATTTCACCCTTATAAGTTGCATTTTTTTAAGCATTCTCTATTCCATTTTTCACCAAAAAAGGTTCCATAATACACCATTCTGAGGTGCATTTTTCACCATTTTGATGGCGCTTTTTTCACCTTTAATTGGTACAATTTAAAGCATTCTAGAGTTAATATTTCACCATTATAGGGTGCATTTTTCAGCTATCTCTGCTGCATATTTTACCCTTATAATGTGCATTTTATTAAACATTCTCGAGTGCATATTTCAGCAATAAAAGGTTCCATAAAACACCATTCTGAGGTACATTTTTCACCATTTTGTTGGTGCTTATTTCACTTTTAATAGGTGCAATTTAAAGCATTCGGGAGTGAATATTTCAACATTATATTTAAACATTATATTTCATTTTTCAGCCTTCTACAATGCATATTTTACCATAAGAAGGAGCATTTTGAGGATCCATAATACACCATTCCGAGGTGTATATTTCGCCATTTTTATTGTACATATTTCACCATGATAAAGTGCAATTATTAGCTTGTTGGGTTGAAAATTTCATTATTATTAGGTGCATTTTTCAGCTTTCTGTGCTGCATATTTCACCCTTATAAGGTGAATTTTTTTTAAGCATTCTCTATTCCATTTTTCACCAAAAAAGGTTCCATAATACACCATTCTGAGTTGCATTTGTCACCATTTTAATTGTGCTTAGTTCACCTTTAATAGGTGCATTTTAAAGCATTCTGGAGTGAATATTTGACCATTATAAGGTGCATTTTTCAGCTTTATGTGGTGCATATTTCACCGTTACAAGGTGCATTTTTTTAAGCATTCTCGATTGCATACTTCACCAATACAAGGTTCCATAATATACCATTCTAAGGTGCATTTTTTACCATTTTTATGGTGCTTATTTCACCTTTAATAGGTGCAATTTAAAGCATTCTGGAGTGAATATTTGACCATTATAGGGTGCAATTTTTAGCTATCTCTGCTGCATATTTTACCCTTATAATGTGCATTTTATTAAACATTCTCGAGTGCATATTTCAGCAAAAAGAGGTTCCATAAAACACCATTCTGAGGTGCACTTTTCACCATTTTAATTGTGCTTATTTCACCTTTAATAGGTGCAATTTAAAGCATTCTGGAGTGAATAATTGACCATCATAAGGTGCATTTTTCAGCTATCTGTGCTGCATATTTCACCCTTTTAAGATGCATTTTTTTAAGAATTCTCGAGTGCATATTTCATCAATAAAAGGTTCCATAATACACCATTCTTAGGTGCATTTTTCACCATTTTGATAATGATTATTTCACCCTTAATAGGTGCAATTTAAAGCATTCTGGAGTGAATATTTGACATTTCTATTTTTGAAACTGATAATTCGTGGTGGAATTCCATTATAATAGTATAATAAAACAAATTTAAAACTTTGTCCACTTTTTTTTATTAAAAGTGGAAAAGTTTTTTAATTTGTTTTATTATACTATGAATATTTGACCTTTATAAGGTGCATTCTTCAGCTTTATGTGGTGCATATTTCACCGTTATAAGGTGCATTTTTTTAAACATTCTTGAGTGCATATTTCACCAATAAAAGGTTCCATAAAACACCATTCTGAGGTACATTTTTCACCAATTTGTTGGTGCTTATTTCACTTTTAATAGGTGCAATTTAAAGCATTCGGGAGTGAATATTTCAACATTATATTTAAACATTATATTTCATTTTTCAGCCTTCTACAATGCATATTTTACCATAAGAAGGAGCATTTTGAGGATCCATAATACACCATTCCGAGGTGAATATTTCGCCATTTTTATTGTACATATTTCACCATGATAAAGTGCAATTATTAGCTTGTTGGGTTGAAAATTTCACCTTTATAAGGTGCATTTTTCAGCTTTCTGTGCTGCATATTTCACCCTTATAAGGTGAATTTTTTTAAGCATTCTCTAGTCCATTTTTCACCAAAAAAGGTTCCATAATACACCATTCTGAGTTGTATTTTTCACCATTTTAATTGTGCTTAGTTCACCTTTAATAGGTGCATTTTAAAGCATTCTGGAGTGAATATTTGACCATTATAAGGTGCATTTTTCAGCTTTATGTGGTGCATATTTCACCGTTACAAGGTGCATTTTTTTAAGCATTCTCGATTGCATACTTCACCAATACAAGGTTCCATAATATACCATTCTAAGGTGCATTTTTCACCATTTTTATGGTGCTTATTTCACCTTTAATAGGTGCAATTTAAAGCATTCTGGAGTGAATATTTGACCATTATAAGGTTCATTTTTCAGTTTTCTGAGGTGCATTTTTCACCATTTTGATGGTGCTTATTTCATCTTTAATTGGTACAATTTAAGGCATTCTAGAGTGAATATTTCACCATTATAGGGTGCATTTTTCAGCTATCTCTGCTGCATATTTTACCCTTATAATGTGCATTTTATTAAACATTCTCGATATTTCAGCAAAAAGAGGTTCCATTATACACCATTCTGAGGTGCATTTTTCACCATTTTGATGGTGCTTATTTCATCTTTAATTGGTACAATTTAAAGCATTCTGGAGTGAATATTTCACCATTATAGGGTGCATTTTTTTAAGCATTCTCGTGTACATATTTCAAGTGCAATTATAAGCACGTTGGGTTGAAAATTTCACCATTATAAGGTGCATTTTTCAGCTTTCTGTGGTGCATATTTCACCCTTATAAGGTGCATTTTTTTAAGCATTCGCGAGTGCATATTTCACTACTAAAAGGTTCCATAAAAACACCATTCTGAGGTACATTTTTCACCATTTTGTTGGTGGTTATTTCACTTTTAATAGTTGCAATTTAAAGCATTCGGGAGTGAATATTTCAACATTATATGGTGCATTTTTCAGGCTTCTACAATGCATATTTTACCATAAGAAGGTGCATTTTGAAGTTTCATAATACACCATTCTGAGGTGCATTTTTCACCATTTTAATGGTGATTATTTCACCTTTAATAGGTGCAATTTAAAGCATTCTGGAGTGAATATTTGACCATTATAAGGTTCATTTTTCAGCTTTCTGTGGTGCATATTTCACCCTTATAAGTTGCATTTTTTTAAGCATTCTCTATTCCATTTTTCACCAAAAAAGGTTCCATAATACACCATTCTGAGGTGCATTTTTCACCATTTTGATGGCGCTTTTTTCACCTTTAATTGGTACAATTTAAAGCATTCTAGAGTTAATATTTCACCATTATAGGGTGCATTTTTCAGCTATCTCTGCTGCATATTTTACCCTTATAATGTGCATTTTATTAAACATTCTCGAGTGCATATTTCAGCAATAAAAGGTTCCATAAAACACCATTCTGAGGTACATTTTTCACCATTTTGTTGGTGCTTATTTCACTTTTAATAGGTGCAATTTAAAGCATTCGGGAGTGAATATTTCAACATTATATTTAAACATTATATTTCATTTTTCAGCCTTCTACAATGCATATTTTACCATAAGAAGGAGCATTTTGAGGATCCATAATACACCATTCCGAGGTGTATATTTCGCCATTTTTATTGTACATATTTCACCATGATAAAGTGCAATTATTAGCTTGTTGGGTTGAAAATTTCATTATTATTAGGTGCATTTTTCAGCTTTCTGTGCTGCATATTTCACCCTTATAAGGTGAATTTTTTTTAAGCATTCTCTATTCCATTTTTCACCAAAAAAGGTTCCATAATACACCATTCTGAGTTGCATTTGTCACCATTTTAATTGTGCTTAGTTCACCTTTAATAGGTGCATTTTAAAGCATTCTGGAGTGAATATTTGACCATTATAAGGTGCATTTTTCAGCTTTATGTGGTGCATATTTCACCGTTACAAGGTGCATTTTTTTAAGCATTCTCGATTGCATACTTCACCAATACAAGGTTCCATAATATACCATTCTAAGGTGCATTTTTTACCATTTTTATGGTGCTTATTTCACCTTTAATAGGTGCAATTTAAAGCATTCTGGAGTGAATATTTGACCATTATAGGGTGCAATTTTTAGCTATCTCTGCTGCATATTTTACCCTTATAATGTGCATTTTATTAAACATTCTCGAGTGCATATTTCAGCAAAAAGAGGTTCCATAAAACACCATTCTGAGGTGCACTTTTCACCATTTTAATTGTGCTTATTTCACCTTTAATAGGTGCAATTTAAAGCATTCTGGAGTGAATAATTGACCATCATAAGGTGCATTTTTCAGCTATCTGTGCTGCATATTTCACCCTTTTAAGATGCATTTTTTTAAGAATTCTCGAGTGCATATTTCATCAATAAAAGGTTCCATAATACACCATTCTTAGGTGCATTTTTCACCATTTTGATAATGATTATTTCACCCTTAATAGGTGCAATTTAAAGCATTCTGGAGTGAATATTTGACATTTCTATTTTTGAAACTGATAATTCGTGGTGGAATTCCATTATAATAGTATAATAAAACAAATTTAAAACTTTGTCCACTTTTTTTTATTAAAAGTGGAAAAGTTTTTTAATTTGTTTTATTATACTATGAATATTTGACCTTTATAAGGTGCATTCTTCAGCTTTATGTGGTGCATATTTCACCGTTATAAGGTGCATTTTTTTAAACATTCTTGAGTGCATATTTCACCAATAAAAGGTTCCATAAAACACCATTCTGAGGTACATTTTTCACCAATTTGTTGGTGCTTATTTCACTTTTAATAGGTGCAATTTAAAGCATTCGGGAGTGAATATTTCAACATTATATTTAAACATTATATTTCATTTTTCAGCCTTCTACAATGCATATTTTACCATAAGAAGGAGCATTTTGAGGATCCATAATACACCATTCCGAGGTGAATATTTCGCCATTTTTATTGTACATATTTCACCATGATAAAGTGCAATTATTAGCTTGTTGGGTTGAAAATTTCACCTTTATAAGGTGCATTTTTCAGCTTTCTGTGCTGCATATTTCACCCTTATAAGGTGAATTTTTTTAAGCATTCTCTAGTCCATTTTTCACCAAAAAAGGTTCCATAATACACCATTCTGAGTTGTATTTTTCACCATTTTAATTGTGCTTAGTTCACCTTTAATAGGTGCATTTTAAAGCATTCTGGAGTGAATATTTGACCATTATAAGGTGCATTTTTCAGCTTTATGTGGTGCATATTTCACCGTTACAAGGTGCATTTTTTTAAGCATTCTCGATTGCATACTTCACCAATACAAGGTTCCATAATATACCATTCTAAGGTGCATTTTTCACCATTTTTATGGTGCTTATTTCACCTTTAATAGGTGCAATTTAAAGCATTCTGGAGTGAATATTTGACCATTATAAGGTTCATTTTTCAGTTTTCTGAGGTGCATTTTTCACCATTTTGATGGTGCTTATTTCATCTTTAATTGGTACAATTTAAGGCATTCTAGAGTGAATATTTCACCATTATAGGGTGCATTTTTCAGCTATCTCTGCTGCATATTTTACCCTTATAATGTGCATTTTATTAAACATTCTCGATATTTCAGCAAAAAGAGGTTCCATTATACACCATTCTGAGGTGCATTTTTCACCATTTTGATGGTGCTTATTTCATCTTTAATTGGTACAATTTAAAGCATTCTGGAGTGAATATTTCACCATTATAGGGTGCATTTTTTTAAGCATTCTCGTGTACATATTTCAAGTGCAATTATAAGCACGTTGGGTTGAAAATTTCACCATTATAAGGTGCATTTTTCAGCTTTCTGTGGTGCATATTTCACCCTTATAAGGTGCATTTTTTTAAGCATTCGCGAGTGCATATTTCACTACTAAAAGGTTCCATAAAACACCATTCTGAGGTACATTTTTCACCATTTTGTTGGTGCTTATTTCACTTTTAATAGGTGCAATTTAAAGCATTCGGGAGTGAATATTTCAACATTATATGGTGCATTTTTCAGCCTTCTACAATGCATATTTTACCATAAGAAGGTGCATTTTGAGGTTCCATAATACACCATTCTGAGGTGCATTTTTCACCATTTTGATGGTGCTTATTTCACCTTCAATAGTTGCAATTTAAATCATTCTGGAGTGAATATTTCATCATTATAAGGTGCATTTTTCAGCTCTCTGTGGTGCATATTTTACCCTTATAAGGTGCATTATTTAACATTCTCGAGTGCATTTTTCAGCAAAATGAGGTTCCATAATACACCATTCTGAGGTGCATTTTTCACCATTTTAATTGTGCTTATTTCACCTTTAATTGGTGCAATTAAAAGCATTCTGGAGTGAATATTTGACCATTATAAGGTGCATTTTTCAGCTATCTGTGCTGCATATTTCGACCTTTTAAGGTGCATTTTTTAAGCATTCTCGAGTGCATATTTCACCAATAAAAGGTTCCATAATACCCATTATTATGTGCATTTTTCGCCATTTTGATAATGATTATTAAACCTTTAATAGGTGCAATTTAAAGCATTCTGGAGTGAATATTTGACCATTATAATGTGCATTTTTCAGCTCTCTGTGGTGCATATTTTACCCTTATAAGGTGCATTATTTAACATTCTCGAGTGCATATTTCAGCAAAAAGAGGTTCCATAATACACCATTCTGAGGTGCATTTTTCACCATTTTAATTGTGCTTATTAAACCTTTAATAGGTGCATATTTATAGCATTCTGGAGGAAATATATCATTATTATAAGGTGCATTTTTAAGCTTTCTGTGGTGCTTATTTCACCCTTATAAGGTGCATTTTTTTAAACATTCTCGAGTGCATATTTCACCGATAAAAGGTTCCATAAAACACCATTCTGAGGTACATTTTTCACCATTTTGTTGGTGGTTATATCACTTTTAATAGGTGCAATTTAAAACATTCGGGAGTGAATATTTTAACATTATATGGTGCATTTTTCAGCCTTCTACAATGCATTTTTTTCCATAAGAAGGTGCATTTTGAGGTTCCATAATACACCATTCTGAGGTGCATTTTTCACCATTTTAATGGTGATTATTTCACCTGTTTTTGTTTGTAAAATCATGCTCAACGCATTGTTATTGGCGTAAGTAAATTAACGTATTATTAGAAAAATTGCGACGAAAATTATTCAGAAGCTGTGAATGAGTCGGTTTGTTGAATGAAATGTTACTTCAGTTCCGAGATTAGCTTTGCGTGGGAAGCAAAGGAAGGAAGCCACAAGACACAAGAAACTTCAACAAAAACATTACTTGTCCGCAAATTAAACAGTGTTATTTATTGTTATATTACAGTACCTCCTCGTAAATCATATCTATTACAGACAAGCTTCTGCCCGCGACTTCGTCTGCTTAGGACTAGTTCTTCGAGTAATCTATTTTCTTTTCCTAGATCCCTTCTACGTTTATACCAAAATTCTTAACCTATTTATTTAAAATATATATAATTCTTGATTCGATTCAAAGTATTAGGCGAGTACTTTAAATAAATGCACTAATTTTAATATTTTCCAAAATAGAATTTTGATTTAACAATCATTGTTTTGCAAAATGTCATTCTCAAATTTTGACGTTTTCTATTAAACAATAATTATTATTTTCAATATATTGAAAATAAATTGCTAGCTTTTTAAATTATAGCCTATATGTTATTCTGATGTATGAGCTATATTACTGTAAAGTTTCATTAAAATCCATTCATTAAATTTCGATTTAAAGAGTAACAAACATACGTACATCCATACAAACTTTCGCGTTTATATTATTAGTAAGACTACAAGAAATACAGCATAATTCTACGTATCTACCACCAATTTCTCCTATCTATTTTTAAAATATTCTTTTTCACTACTTGCTTTATTAATTCATCTCCTTCAAATATTTTATCTAAATTTAACACTACCTAATTTGTTAATAACATTGCAATGAAATATTTTTATTGTACATCCCTATCACCTACGTTTCACCTAGATGAGCGATAAAACCCTCATTAATACGATATTGACCAAATCTGTTATCTATGGTCAGTTAGAGGTATTTGCGAGTACAGTCAACTTATGATTCCGACAGTCGGTTGATAAATTCGCCGTTTTTAGCGCGACCTCCTAAGCGTCAGATAAGCTGTCAATATACACATATTTTGAATAATGTCTTGATATGCAAAATAACTCGAGTTGAACTAACAAAGCTCCTAGAATTGAAAGAAATCGTAAACGCGATCAAAAGACTTCATTAATTCACCTAAGGCGCGCTTAATTGATTCCGTTCCAGTTATTTATGCGTTTCAGATTGAGGAAACGAAAGTTGTTCAAATACGACTAAAGACCTCGTTAACTAATTAATTCCCTTTATAGTGTCAAAACGTATGTAAAGGAAACGTTCTCTTTAATTTTGAATTGTCTATTGTCAATTAGAATGTAAAAGTCAATGTTCATTTGTTTTATCAGTGCATTATCACGAGAGATGGGAAGGCTGATAGAGATATTGAAAGTAGGGTAAATGCAGGTAACTCCATTAATCGAGGACTGATTGCCGTTGGCGCTAAAGAAACGAAGCTAGCAGTCCACAATGGAGTGCTTGTATCTACCCTGATGTATGGCAGTGAGGCATGGAACAGGCAGAGGAAGGATGAAAGTAGACTGAATGCTGTTGAAATGAGATCCCTGAGGCGTAAGTGTGGTAAAAACATGTATGTTTTGAAACATAGGGTTTCAATGTTTATTGGCATGTAAGTAACAAATTATTCTAACATGTTCCTGCCAATAAACATTGAAACCCTGTTAATTTGTTCGTAAGAGCTTCAGTCCCGTTTTTAACCGTTTTTACGAATAAAATGATCGTATTTTAGAACAACATCTTTCTCCGTGTGGAGTTAATCAGTGGACGTAAAAATAAAATAAAACACAAATGAGACGGTGCACGAACGTATCGCAAGAAAGAATTGTGGTCTTCGTCAGGTCTTTGTCTGGTCTTTCGCCAGGGCGATAATGAGAGTGTCTACCACTTGATTTAAATTTTATTACACGTCGAGAATGCATCATAACGATCTTGAGATGTTTCACGCTCCAGAGATTATAGAATTAAAATTAGCAGTGTTATTAATGTTATGAATGGGTCGGGTAACATTTTGCATTAAACAAACCCGTGCCATAAAGGAAATGGATCTACAACATATTATTACTGGATTACAAATTGCTCGGATCGTAAACATTCCCGTGTTGCATGCACTCACTCACAAACAATAACAAACAGTGAATCAAACCCGTGATTTAGCTATGTTTTAGTAGATTCTTCAATAGGGACCAGCCGCTAACCCTTTACAAATTTCAAACAATTTCATTGAAATAATATAAATATATTTTTACTTTTTAACTTAATGAGTTAAATCTCAAATTATAATATTTTAATTAAAGAAGATAATATTATGATGTACCGTATATAATATTATCGTAAAGAAGATAATATTATGATATATCGTATCTTTTTCTGATTTTTCTGTTTCGGATTTTCGTTTGACTTTCGCTAACATTATCTTCATTAATTAAAATATTATTTTTTTTTTTTTTAATAGGCAACAAAGGCACTCAACAATCTTTCACTCGACACAAAAAATAAGGAAAGCAAAAAAAAAATTCAGATACAAAATAATAAAAATGTCTATATTTCAAAAATGTTATGTTATAACGTTAAAGAATAAAATATACATACATCTACGTAATTCACACATCATTGTATACAACCTCTAATATGTTATTTCACAAAAAATTTATATTTTATTAAATGGATGCCCAGTGAGTCAAATAATGTTTTAAAAGATAAAGTTATTTTATCAATTATCAATCAATAATAGAAAAAAAGATTAAAAAAATATTGAGTGCATCTAACCTTCTAAACCTTCTTTGACTAAAAACTAAAAACTAAATAAAAACTTACATTTTTTAGCCGGCGGAACAAGATTAGGTTGTTGATTTTTTCGTTTAAGAGGATACCCGGCGGTGACTTTCCATACAAACGTATTCCCTATTTATCTCTCTGGATTTTAAGCCTAGAGAAAATATTGTTTTTGGATAAAATAGATATCAACTACTAGCGTGTCGGTACTTTTTGTTTTTTTTGATAAGTTACTTTTTATAGAAGTTATGACCTTCCAAAAATCAATAAAATTTACTGGTTTAAACGCCGTCAAAAGATGTTCAGTATACAAACCAGACAATGTTTTTAAAAAAAAAGCAAAACGTACAGACATAGAATAGTTTTTTCTTATGTAGTTGGTAAAAAAAATTGAAAATCAGTCCACTTTTGGAGGAGAAAAGTGGGGAATACAAAACCTCCATTTTAGTTAGGTGTCAGTGCATTGTCCCTTTCGCTCAATATCCGGTGGAGTAAGAGCAACAGTGACAGCAATATTTTAGTAAAATCTATTTCTGCACCACCGGGTATCATCTTAATTATAATAATTATTTAAAGACGAAGGGGTAAAATTTACCTGCAATGTAGCCATTTGAATTCTAAACAACGCTATTTTTTATTGTCACACTGCTGCCATATTTTACTTTAATAATTGCAATAATCAGAGAAAAAAGTAGTTAATATTCATCGTAAAAAATAATACAAATCAAAAGGTTCAACTAAAATCTTTAGTTAAATTATATAATAATTAACAAAACGCAACAAAAACCTGTTGAACTAACCTTATACATTAGTAAACAAAATAAACTTTCCTTTGACGTTTTGTTATTCGTTGCTATTAGGCTTCGCACTCATTGTTAATATGATGAAATATAAATCGAACGTCATTTCCGTTTTAAAATGTTAATTCTGTCCAAAAAAGATTTGAGTTACCCGTCGTAATGCCCCTAAAGAAGTCCTACTTCAATAAAATTATCGTGGACAATAATTGTAATACAATTTGACACAAAAACTTATATTGTAAAACATTATACTTACGATAATACTATGTGATGCGTGTTTTGTGTAGTTTTTTAAAAGAAGGACCTTGAAACGTGTATGTTATGTGTTTGAACCACTGCACAAGTAGAAGGTAAGCACACAAGGAAAAGGAGAGAATTACTCACTGCGGGACTTGTACTTTCTTCTCTGCGGCGGTCAATAGCGAAAAATGCGGATGCGGGTAAATAATGTTGATGTTCACAGATTGATGGTCGATTATGGACTGATGTGGGTAACAGGAAAAAGTGACAGGTTTATAAGGAAGGGTAAGAAAGGAAATGTGACAATACTAGCTACAAGTACAGCAGTTCATGTATGGGTATAGGTTTGTATAGATGTATGTATGTAAGTGTAGCTGTGTAAATGCCCAACCACTATGTGTCTCACTGGGTGCCTTATCCATGCTGAGGCCCCTATTTTACAAAACAAAATTCAATAAGATATGAAGTAATTATCATAAGCAATAATTATTAGTCCGAAATACTCATCCATATTGAAAAAAAAAATCGAAAAAAGATACGTTCCGCCGACGGGACTCGAACCCGCACCCCTTTGATTGCCGGTCAAGAACTCTACCATTAAGCTACGGCGGCTAATGGTAGAGCTCTTGACCGGCAATCAGAGGGGTGCGGGTTCGAGTCCCGTCGGCGACATGTATCTTTTCTCGGAAGATTTTTTCAATATGGATGAGTGTTTCAGGCTAATAATTATTGCTTATAATAATTGTTACCCTTTGTGCTATGCATAAAAAAATCTTGTCTTAAACATTAGTATATCAATTAAAATAATAATAGATATAAAGCAGGTACAAAATTTTAATAAAATATATATTAGGATGGCGATTATTTCGGATGACATGTGATGACGAAGAGAGAGACCTACATTTTTGTATCTCTTTCATGATATCTCTCTCGTACAAGACGTCAGTCGGACATTCATTACAAAATTTATTAGTAATCAAATTTGCCCAAACCGTCTTTTCAATCAACATAAAATAGCCATAAATCCACAATTATCTGTAAAATCGTTATCTCAGATCCTGTATTAAGTTTTTTAAAAGTATTTGGCAAGTTTCCATTGCGAGCACATAAAACACTAAGATTTATATGAGAGGTAGGTAGTTTATTAATACACGTGTGCTACACAGTGACAAATTATTTATTTGCAACGCATGTAATTTTATTAAAACTGGTTCGCGTACAGGGATAAATAAATTAGTTATTTCTTCAAACTTCGCAAAATCACTTTGTGACGTCATTTTAAATTAAATTAAAACAAATAACTTAAGTTATTTGTTTTAAATTAGTTATTAAAAAAATATTGTGTATGGAGCCAGTGAGACCTTGGTATATCCAATTGCACTATGTCGTGATGCTGAAAGCAGTGGATATGGGAAGAAGAGGGGAAGAGGAATGTTAGAAAGTGCCTGAATCTTCAGATCTTGTCACCAAAGACGGCTAAAGCCATTTGAAGCAGCTTTTCAATTCTGAATGGTGATCTTACACCAGGGCGATACGTAGAGTATCTTTCACTCTGGAACTATGTATTTTTTTATTTGTGAAATTATACAAATTAATCATATACAATTTATTTGCGCATACCGGGATTTGAACCGGCGATCTTCGGATTGCTAGTCGAGAGTCTTACCCCTCGACCACGGAGGCTGAGGATATGATATCAAAACTTTTATTTTTGATTTCAACAAGGAGAACATCGGTGGGTATTTTTTTTATTTTGACTGAAGTCGTATTTGTCGTTGACTATTAGGATTTTGTGCAATGTGTATAATTCCGGTAGCGATTTCTCTACGAACAGTCCCAGTAGATCCAATATTGGACACATTCTGTGTGCTACTGGCTATCCATGGAATTTTGACAATTTTTCTCCAGCACCACATTAAGAGGGCGTTTATACGTTTCAAAAAACATTGACACATTAAGAGGCTAGACTTTGAACCACACGCGGAACACCCGCGTCTGTCATTCTGTCCCGCTCACAATAAGCTCACGCACACTTACAATACATGCGAATGCGAAATGTGCAAATGAGACAACGTTCAAATTTACCTACAGAAATCGCTCGAAAAGAGATTTATGGAGAATACACTTTTCTACACCAAAACTTTCACGAAATTGAAATTTTAAAAAATATATATTTTTTAGAAAGAAGAAGCTACGTCGGCAGCTTTTTATAATTTTACAATTCTTTATAAGAGTTGAGTTAGCAGCACTTTTTCCTTAAATAATATTTTTTGATAAATCGTACATGTTTGACAGTGAATGTTTACGTAAATACGAAACGCATCGAAAATTCAAAAACATACCGACATAGTTTTCACCCTTTAGAAGGCAGTATCAAAAAAATATATTCATTTTGTGCAATTTTCGATGTAGAAAAGTGTTTTTTCCCGGGCGTCCTTTTTGTATGGGCCGAAAAGCGAAGTCTATCATCTTGACATGCATACTTTATGGGAACAGACGCACAAATCATCCAACATCACATTTATTTATAAAAATAATATCTAGGTTATTCCCCGGAGACGACATGTCTACTGCCTTGCGATGTAGCATCAAAGCAAGTAAGTCTCCGTATGAGTGGGCAGTTAGCTCGAGAGCAATTCGATGTAGTCTTCACACTTTGTGGAAAAAACGTCGATGAATTATTAGATGACAGAATAAGTTAAATTTATTATACGTGGTGATGGTATTTTTTATTTTTTTTTTATACAGTACCCTGACAATAATTTATTAAAAAATTTGTTTTCTTATGTACTTTTTTAACTTCATTATCATCAATTGAGGTGTGTAGAATCAAATACAGCAATCTCCACTTTTTCGAAAGTGAATTAATAGTGCAATTTTGTTAATGATTCACTCTTTTACCTACAAAAGCAGTTATTTGGCATTAAAACCAGCTTTGTGTGTCCAAGTTTCCCTTTGTGAATAAATTTATTAACTTATAAATGCATGAGAATTACTGAAATGAAAGGTTTCTTTTGATTTTCTCGAAATAAATCATTTTGGAGATCGCTGCATTTGATTCTACACACCTCAATTGTTATATTATCTGTAAACTTCATTATCACCAATTATTATATTACCAATTATAATAAGCAATAATTATCAGCCTGAAACACTCATCCACATTAAAAAATCTTCCGAGAAAAGAAAAATGCCACTGATGGGACTCGAACCCGTGTCCTTCTGATGTCCGGTCAGGGATCAGAGCACCAGACCGGACATCAGAAGGACACAAGTTTGAGTCCCGTCGGCGGCATGTATCTTTTCTCGGAAGATTTTTCAATGTGGATGAGTGTTTAAGGCTGATAATTATTGCTTATAATAATGGTTACCCTTTGTGCTATGCATAAAAATCTTGTCTTGAACATTAGTTTATCAATTAAAAATAAATAATTATTATATTATCTGTAAACTTCATTATCATCAATTACTATATTATCTGTAAACTTCATTATCATCAATTACTACATTATCTGTAAACTTCATTATCATCAATTACTATATTATCTGTAAACTTCATTATCATCAATTACTATATTATCTGTAAACTTCATTATCATCAATTATTGTATTATCTGTAAACTTCATTATCATCAATTACTATATTATCTGTAAACTTCATTATCATCAATTATTGTATTATCTGTAAACTTCATTATCATAAATTATATTATTTGTAAACTTCACCCGCTATAACACAGGGACATCCCTAGCATGGCGGATGAAATCTACAATGTACAAAATTCTTATGATAAATAAATTTAAAAAAATCTGTTTAAATATTTATACTGAATTTGATTGGTATTTTATGTTTTTTTTTTGTGAAAATACAATGTTTAATCTATAATTTTTTTTTCTTAGCCAAGGAAAAACCTAACTCCAAGAAAAAATAGTACGAATAAAATTTTAAAAGCAAAATTATGTTCTATAAGTGTTATAAAAATAGGTCTGAATCTAAGATTTAGAAGAAAAATGAGACATTGATAAACTGTCAGGGGACTGTTGTGGTTGAAAATGCTGAGTTTTCGTCGATTCAATTCGTTTTTATCCAACAGACCAAAACGCGAATCGGGAGAAATGGCAAACTAAACTTTTTTTTACGATAGAAGCACATACATTTTGGAGGACGTAAGACATAGTGCGGTTTGAAAACCCCTTAAAAATTGTTTATATTTTTTTTTGAACGAGTATCGTAGAAATAAGGGCTTCTTGAAATTCACTAAAAATGGTCTGTTGGACAAAAACGAACTATAGCGACGTTTTCGTATTCAAGTTTTTGATTCAGCCCACCCAAGAGTTGCGTTGAAGAGAATCGGAAATCTTGTACCAATGTGATAAGAAAACATAAAATTTGAAATTTCAGAATTTTGAATTTGTTTCTCTGGTGACAGTCTCGGTGAGTCGAGTTGGCACTTCGCCAGGTGGCAACGTTGCCAGAGCATTCATCTCCAAAGATGTAAATATAGTCTAGATGCTGCGGTCCATCTAGCATTTCAACCGACGTTTGATGAAGACAGATCGAGGTGTAGACTTATGACGTAAGTACTGAACACTTGTCCTGACACTGCTTGTCTCAAATGTCTAGTTCTTGAGTTAATTGACTGTTAACTCTTTATTTTGATGGGGATACATATAAATATTATGGTTTAAATATTGACTCTACATTGGCCAATTTTGTATTAACAACTCCAGCGCTTTTTGCCACATTATGGCACTATTTCCAAAACCTCGGATTGCTTTGTTGCCAAAATGTGGCAAATTAAAAAAAAATAATTATTAAAACGACTATATAATATACTGTGCATTCAAAATATAACAATATAAATATACTCTAGTATCTTTAAAAAATTTTAAGGTTAAAGATTTAATTATATTTTTTTCATAAATCCTACAAATTTGTGACAATAAACAAAAGATAGAAGAATTCATTGGCTACATAGAACTATAATCAGTTTGTATGTTTCCATATTCAAATTCGGATGTATGATTTTTTTAATGTGGGCGGAAAAATTTACTTTAGCAAACCGAGAAGAAATATTTTAATTGCTCAGACGCTCCAGTGGTTAAGCTTGTATTAACTATTGCTGTCACAATCTAACACTTTATTAGAAGATTATATTCTGTCCTGTAAGTTTTACTTTTTTTTAAATATATTGTAGTTGTACTCGTATATCGTTTGGAAGACTTCAGTGGCTGGGTCATGTGGAGAGAATGACCAATCAAGCACCAAAGTCCCCGCTAAAATCTAGACCTGTAGGGCGAAGGAGCCTGGGAAGGCCAAAATTAAGATGGAGCGACAACGTTCTCAAAGACCTATGTACCTTGGAGCTGCCAAACTGGAGAGAGCTAGTACAAAACAGAGATGAGTGGAGGAAGACTCTTGAGGAGGCCAAGACCCACTACGGGTTGTAGAGCCAATTGTGATGATGACTCGTATATTGAACGTCTGTTCATAACATTCAAACCAGGCGATTTGAACGGTTTTTGTAGGGTTCTAGCTTTTGTAAGAAATAACTTGAACTAACATTAAAAAAATTCCAAACGTACCGACACGCCAGTGGTCGATTTCCATATTACGTTAAAAAATATTTGCACTAGTTATTGTCAAAATCCTCAGAGGAAATATGAGAAAACCTTTGTTTGTACGGACAGAACGTCGCCCGGTTTCCTCTTAATTCTTAGTTTATCTAATATATAAAAATTAATGTTGGTTTGAACGTACCTTATGCGCGGCTAACCGTTCATCCGATTGCGATGAAACTTTGGGAATATGAAGTGCGCATACCCGGGATAGTTATAGGATAGTGAGCTCTATCGTTGTGAAATTATTTCCTATACTTTTTCGTTGTTTGTTTTTGGGGTGTTATGCCGTGTTGCGCTACCTCCTTCTTTAGCCGACGTTTCGGACAGCGTTACAGTGTCCATCATCAGGGCAGATCCGGCAGATCCGACGATGTGATCGATTTCCAATACTGTTCATACGATTGCGATTAAAATTTCATGCAATTTTTTTAAAATTATTGTGAACATGCCCGTGAATGAGGTGAGCTCTGGTTTGATTGGTAGATTCCCCTACTATCTTAATAAACGGATTGTAATCACAGAGGACAGACGCCAAATGAGCAGTCATTGTTCTACAGGTATTCCAATAGAAGATGCTCCTAGGAACTAGCAACATGATCCCTTCAGTACAGGTATGCAGTGGGCAAGACGTCAAAGGTATGCCCAACATTTGTAAATAGTTGATATTAAAATTTATCTCATGTGACCGACTTGCTTCTACAACTCGTTCTTGTGTTCAACAGCTTGGCTGTGTAATGAACTGCCCGCCTCTGTGTTTCCTCCCCCCTACAACAGGGCATTTTAAGAGACAGGTTCACTCCTTCCTTTCCTCAAAAGATAAAAAAAATCACTCTCACAGCGTCCCCAAATATGACGTGAGCCCGGATGGAAAATAATTTTCCATCGGTCTCCTATGTGGAGTTAGTGCAAAAAAATCTGATCATAAAATACGTATGACAAAAAAATTTTAAAAAAAACTGAATACAAAAAATTTGCGTAACGAAAAAACCAAATAATTGAGAGATGAAATTTAAAAGTTCTTGCTAAATAATTTATTACGACAGAAGATAAACACAAAATAAGTGTAACCGTCTTAAAAAATAATAGTTACATTACGGATACTCGAATTTTCATACGAATCCACCGGTATATATTTGGATTGCGCAACCTTCGGCCTTTACTTGGTGTAATTATAGCGCAGTCAGAAGTACGCGCATTTTCTTGTACAAAGTCTGGTTCAATACGAGGAGAAAATTACGAATAGATACATCAAGTCACACTTCATGTTAAATCTACTTCTAGTAGAGTGATGCTCGTAATTCTGGAAACGAAGTAAGAGACCACGTTCCGTCAAAATATTTAGTATTATAAAAAAAAAAAGAATTATGTCAAATCTTGACTAAAATAAACCAAAATCGATATATTTTTTTTATTAGTTGTTCTTAAATTTGAGAGGCAATTGTGGGTACTATTGCACCGGGAAACATAATTTATTGGATACCCATAGGTCACCCAAGTGGCTACGTTTGGCGACTTTTCTGGGGTGCCCGGGTTCATGCGGTGAGGTTTTTCTAGATCTTGGCAGCGGATGCGTTTGCCCATCCAGGCCGGATTGAGAAAGACTGGTTGAAGAAGACCTTTTGACAGAAGCACTCTCTTGACTCATCGCCTTGCACTGCAGTGAGAGGAATGGATTTATACGTCCGTCATTCCTGGACACACTGGCCCCCCAGACTCCTACCCACCCCTCTTACCTTTTTACTTCCCAGAATCTGTCTATCCTTCCTCTAACTAAAAAGACCCTCCACACAGCATCCCAAAAAATGAAATTTGCCTAGAGGGAAATTGTTTTCCTCGGGGCCTCCTATGCGAATGTTTAAAAAAACATTCATCTGCAGTATGTGAAGTAATGCCACACATTCATGCTCTTATTTTTGTGTTTGATCGCAACAATTTTTGTAGATACTTTAGTAAAACTTTATTTTAAAACATTTAGGTGTTTGGTTTAAAGCTTCAATCAAAAATGTCAAACTTCACGTTATTTTTTGTTTTCATTTCACATGACTTCATTTTATATAATTTATTTTCAAATAAAATGAACACCATAATTTTAGGTTTTATTCTTAATATTATTTTATTAGATGTTACTGATTTTTCTCTTCTCTTCTTTAAAAATCAATGCTCTTCCTGAATATTGGTTTAGAGTACTTATTTTTTCCGTCAGAGCACTGTAATCTCTAAGCAGAACTGCCAAAGATGGCGGCACGATCGTAAGTGGTAACGCAATTGGGGTAAGAATATCAATTATGTTACTGTTAAAATACATTGAATAATATAAAATGTATGCTTATATCATTGATTATATATTTACTTTGTTATTGAACTAAAATAAATACTTACAATATTTGATTCGATATATACTTCGATTTAAAGTGGACGTCCATTTTTTTAGGCGTTGTGAGCTCCTACAAACTGATCAGTGCTGAAATTGAAACTGTTGAAAAGCGATTAAAAGGATTTTTTTTCCTGACTTAATTCTAGACGCAATTTTGCAGCTATTTCAATAAATTGCAATGAAGATTCTTCCAGAGCATATTTTGATTGACCCATGGTCTGTGCATAGAATTAAACACAGCCACTTCACTGCACGGCATCTGTGTTTCATCTCTCCTACAACATGTGTCTCTTCTTCACTCCTTTCTCTCCTCAACACAGCATATTAAAAGATGAAATTATTTTCCTCAGAGCCTCCTATGTGGGGTCAATGTAAAAAAAGAAAATAACGAGTTTCCCGATTTCGTAACATCATTGCCGTATAGTTTTTAGAATATATTTTTCTTCAGCACTTTATATAATGTATATTACTTAAGATCTAAACATCTGTTTTCTCACAGCAAGGACAGACCACTTTATTTTCACTATTATTACATAATCTTAGTTAGCTCATTAAAGTACAAGCTTTTACAAGAATAAATCACCACCGTCCTTGTTTAAAATTAGCGCCGATTGACAGACAAGATACATGTTGTACTTTGTATAAAAATACAAAGCCATTGAAAAACGATTTACACAATAATCGATTTTAAACATTTTTTCATGTGGATTTAAATTTTTTTTTTCATATTTTCACATTATCCATATTTCAAAATCGTGTTAAACTGTGGTGAACTTGTCTTTGTAGTTCACCAAGTGCTTCCGCTCACCTGAAACTGAAAAAAAAAAAACAGTTTTCAACTCAACTCGCTATCCTGTGTATGTCAATATGATGGCCCGCACAGTACACAATTTTTCAAAAACCCGTTGTCAATGGCAACGCAAGTAGTAAGTGCTTCCGCTGACGAAGCAACTGAAATAAAAAACCAGTTTGCAACTAAACTCGCTATCCCGTGTATGTCAATATGACGGCCCGCACACTACACAATTTCTCAAAAACCCGTTGTCAATGGCGGAAGTTTAGTCAGAAGCCATAACAGCCAGCCGGTTTTAGGGCACTTAGGCGCTCCGCTGACGAGGCAACTGATACTAAACTAAAGCTGGTTTCTATGTCTCGATTGGTCCAAAAGCTTGTTTAACCATATACGAAGAACAATCAGCTGGTAGCTGGCAACTAGCAACGGCCGGTTACGGCAATTAGCAGTGCGAGTCGCAAGTCACTGCTTGCGTTACCATTGGCAACGGGTTTTTGAGTGATTGTGAAGTGTGCGGGCCATTACATTGTCATACAAAGACAGTTGCCAGTTGACAGTTTTCAGTTGCCTCAGTGAATCGCCTTATTCTTCTTCCAAGGACTGTAGGTAGGTTCCGATGCACAAAATAAATTCGTGAATATCGAAGCAAGAGAGAACAGATGGCAATCAATTTTATCCGTTACTATGCTATTTAATCCGTTACTATGCTATTTTATCCGTTACTATGCTATTTCTTTATTTAAACCTTAGGAACCTACGTTCATCACACCAACTAACCATTTCCCGAAGAGCTAGGCAGAGGAGATTCTTTACGAATCGTAAAATTGTTGTACATATCTCTGGTTAGAAGCCTAATCGAACATAATTCCATAGTCTGGTCGCTTTTCTACAAAATTCATATTCATAATATTGAAAGAATTCAAAGAAAATTTATATTATTTGTAAATTTTGTACTTAATATCCCTTTAGAGTAGATAAATTACCTGTCATTAATGAATATTTTAAATATTCCAACTTTAGAAAACAGACGAAAAATAACCGTCCTAACCTTTTTATTAAAATTATTAAACTCTAAATTTGATTTCTGTGAACTCCTGCATTTAATAAATATATATTTTTTTATTTTTTATTATTATTTAAAATACATATACATAAGATTTAGAAAAATAAATACAGTTGGTTCTTAAAAGCTGTTTACAAATAGATTTTTTTTTTAACAAACTACTCAACTCAACGGAGAAAAAATTTGTCGTGTTTGAGTTGAGGAGTAAAGCCTTTTAGTTAAAAAAAGTTTGAAATTATAATGTTTTAATTATTGTTTACAATAATTGACTTACAATATGTACCTACACAAACTACTAGACAAACATTGACATTTTATATACACACATCTCATTCCAACTATAAATTTCATTCTTCAATACAACGATTAAATATTCTTGGTAACCACAGACATTAACCAATATTGATGTATTTGACAATAATTTGAAATAAGCAAACTTTAAACGCCGTATGTGCGAACTATTTCTTCTTAGTTCATAAACAATTATAAATACCAATTTTATACATTTTTATAAATATTATTGTTGATTTATTTTCAATATTACATACATTTTGTCAACTGTATTTTATATAACTGTATTTTACCAACTCTTATTTTCACTGTAATTTCGAAATATGTATTGCTTTATATATGTAAAAGCCCTATGGGCGTTTAAATACAATAAATGAATAAAATCTTAATAAGAGCACAAAATGTATATTTTAATTACAAGTTTCCCTTTTGTATCACTAATTTCTAAACACCATGTAAAACTAGAAAAGATTACAAGTCTAGTATTAACTTGGCAAACTTCCTAGGTGATTTTTCACATGTAAATTCGACATCGTAGATTTAGTTTCGGGGATTTTCCGAGAAAATTAATGCTTCGGCCGTGAAAACCTGTCAGGTCGCTGCTACAGTTTAGCTTCAAGTTTTCAATGACCAAAGTTAAGGTTCCCGAGACTTCCTGTTAACTCACTTCCGGGAAGTCCGTCGAATGACGCTTCCGGCCAAAGTGACAAGGGCTAACCTTCCTAGCTGATGATAAATATTACATGTTATAATCGATTAAAATATTTTTTTAAATATTTCAGTACTTATACCAAAGATAATAGAATACACACCTACTAATATCATACAGTCCTACGGCCCATAGCACGGTCGATTGATAAGGATTGTATCGATAACATTCGGTAACTGCTCATCGTTTATTAGCATGACTGCAGATCGCTATCGTACAAGCAGCAGTTGACATCGAATGTATTAAATGAAGTTTCAACAACATTAAGGACCAGTTGTTTCGGAAAATTTGACGTTAGATTTTCCTTCAAATCGTCAATCACCGCAAAATTGGGTTGTTTCAACCTCCGTCAGACGAAATTTCAACGAAAATTCCATACAAATGTGATTGGACATCACCTTAATGTGATCAGCCGAGTTCGAACCATTAAGCTTGAATGGCGCATGCGCAGACGTCAATATTGTGATCTGACAGGTCGTGGCGGGAATGTCTGTAATATTTTTAACTAAATATGGCTGGACAATTTTTGTACATAACGTAAAGAATGCACAATGGTTAAAACTTCAGAAGTTAGATATCCTCTCAAAGTAATTCTGTATAAGAAGTTAGATATCCTCTCAAAGTATATAGTTGTCGAAAATCGTCAGTTTCAGAGATTGAAAATGACGTAAAAACTGGCGAAAACATTGAACAAAATAAAAGTTTTCTCTTATTGACCGATGGTATCACAATAATTGTCAACTGTAATACTTACATTATGAATCTACAATATATAAGAAACCTCTTTTTTATGATTGACATATCCCCGTCAAATTATTTTACTGATTATTTACCTTGAAACCACGGAGCTGCATGGAGCTATAGGTTCATGTACATGGATACAACTGAGGAACTCCCGATTTCGTACAAGATACGAAATTAATAGTATTTTATAATAAAAATCCTTTTGTGCTCAATATATATCTTTATTCAAATGTTTATTTATACACGTAAAACTTCCTCGTCATATAAGTTATAAGAATAAGTACACGTATATATAAGTCAGTATTTGTACACAGTTGTATGTGGGTAAAAAAAACTGTTTATTCATTTCACTTGTATGTTTAATTGGCGACTTAAGAACAATGTTAAAATTATCTGTTCGTGATTATTGCTCCTTTGTACCCATATCTTTCGCATGAGATAAGTTGGTTTCTGTTTGGAGATAGCCTTTATCCAAAACACAGACTTGTCATAATTTCAGTTGCAATCCTCCATTATATATTTCTCTCCCATACTGCAATGCCGCTAAAACAAGTATCAATATTATAACATATTTTACTTCATCCGTTGGTACCTGATAAGTAAAACAGACAAACTTAATATTATATCAAATAATAACAATAAATGAGATGTCCGTCATTCATTGTTAATAATGTTAGTTGCAAATATAGTTATACGATTGTAGGATACCAAATAAACTTTAGTAGATACGTAATTATCGGAATTCGGACTTAAAAAATACTCATTATTAATAATACAAGTAACCTCTAATGTACGACGTTTTATGTTGTTAAACGTAGCTTGTAAATATGGGCACGTTGAATTCATTTTCCATATATTTTTATGTTTTCTTTAGCACTTTTCCCACCTTGCTTTCAGGTTACATCTCTGAAGTGGTCACATTCCGGAAAATCGGTCTAAAATTAAATAATATACAAATAATACGATTGAAAGTTACCATATTAACTTTACTATGTATGTAATTGACTGAATACGAATAAAAACAACACTCATTCTCAATCATTTACGTTTTATATCGTAGAAAAATATTACTGACCGCAACAAAACAAAATAGCGGTAAAATTCTGACGGCCGTGGTCGGCGTGCGCATGCGCATCCATAGAAATTTTATAAGTGTTGCCATCATAAAAATATCTCGGTCTTCGAAATAAATAATTCTGCGGAATAAATGCCTAATTCGGCGGGGAACACTCAGTGAAATTTTCAACGTGGATTGGAGTGTGATCGGAGTTGAAACAACCCATTTGGTATTTGAAATGATGGAAGACGTGATTGCCAATCTAGTTTGAAGTGAATTAAAAGAATATTTTCATTATTTGAAACAACTGCTCCTAAATGTATTAAGCTTTTATATTTTGCCTTCGTTAGAAGTCAACTTGAACACAATTCTACCATTTGGAACCCGCATTATAATATTCATCTACAATCTATAAATAGTACAAAATAAGTTTTTACGTTTCATAAATTTTAAAATGGGAATTCAATTTTTTACAAGAAAAACTGTCTTTTTAACTTTTGAAGGTTTTTCCCATCAATGTAATATATCATTGAAGAAGAAGATAATAATAATAATCTAAATTATGAAAATGAACAAGACACAGAAAAATAATAAAAGATAATGGTCGCAAATGGGACTCGAACCCAGATCTCTCGTCTTACAAAGTAGTTGAATATTATAATGCGGGTTCCAAATGGTATAATTGTATTCAAGTTGACTTCTAACGAAGGCAAAATATACAAGCTTAATGCATTTAATATTGTCGAAACTTCATTCAATACATTCGATGTCAGCTGTTGCTTGTACGTTAGCGATTTGTATCATGTTAATAAACGACGAGAAGTTACCGAAAGTTATCGATGAGGATTGTATCGATAACTTTCGGTAACTTCTCATCGTTTCTTAGCATGACTGCAGATCGCCAACGAATAAATAAAAGTTCAAAATGATTAAGTGTTCTAAATATATTCAAAGTCAACTGCTGCTTATACGTTAGCGATCTGCAGTCATGCTAGGGAACGATGAGAAGTTATCGATACAATCCTTATCGATAATGTCGGTAACTTGACATAGTTACCGACATTATCTATATTATATGACCGTCCGTGGTCGAGTGGTAACAACACTTGACTCCCAATCGGAAGGTTGCGGGTTCGAACCCGGCGTGCGCAAATAAATTTTATTTGATTGATTTGTGTTATTTCACAATTAATTAATAAAAATAATATATACTACATTTGCGGCACGTTCCAGAGTGGAAGATACTGTCAGTATCGCCCTGGTGTAAGACCACCATTCAGAATTGAGACGTTGCTTAATAATGGCTTTAGCCGTGTTTAGTGACTAGATCTGAATAGCCAGGTACTTTCCTACCTTCCTCTTCCCTATCTCCTTCCCTTCCCCACTTTCCTTCAGCCTCACAACATACCCCAATTGGGGATGCCATAGTCTCACTGGCTCCAGACGGGAGCAGTTGTGACTCTTGTAAGGTATTCTCTATAAAAAAAATAAAAAAAAGTTCCCAAGCGCGACTATATATAATTTTACCGAATATATAATATGTTATATGTTCTGTGTTCTGTCTGTAACGACTAATTAATAGATTTGTTACACTTTGAATTCAAATATCATCTTAATGAAATGGTAATGCGACCCAAAGACCTCAAAACATGGCAAAGCCAAGTTAGAACCCAATCTAACCAACGTGATGAACTAACTATACTGCGCCTCTTAAAAACGATCGACCACAAACAAAATGGCAATTGAAACAGGTTCAAAGTAATGTAAGAACCTTTTAAAATAAATGGAAGATTGACCAGCGGCTAAGAATAAAAGTTTAAAAATGCTTGCAACTGTACAGGGAGGTTCCAATGAGAAAGATCGATTATTCCCTGTATCAATTTTTTTAAATAAAAAAAATATCTATTTATTTCATTAAAAACTTGCTTTAATATGTACCTACATTCAAGTAAGCAATAAAAATGTTCAAAATGCACAATGATAAATTATTAAATATCGTGTACTTCTTGTAAGTATTTTTTGATCATAAGTATTTATGATTTTTCATTAATGTCTAAAAAAAATAAGTGTGTAAAAATTTTTTTTATATTTTAATTTGTTATACCATAAATAAATAGAAAAAGGGGGGTATTTTTGTCACAAAACACGTTCTCGGATTTATTTTTTAATGATTTTAATTTAGCTAAAATTAAAAAAATTACAACTGTGTTGATTAGATTATGTATTGATTTATTTTGTTGTATTATTATATGATTTGAAATTTCTGTTGTTTAATAGAATCTATCGTTTGAAAATTGAACAAATCTGCCAACGACCAACGGTATAACCTTAGTATATTAAAAATTAACTTAGTTTTTCAAAATGTTAAAACTGCGTGTACCAGATAAAATAACAATTTTAAAAAATCAATTTATGTTTTTTTGTAAAAAAAGAGTCAATACGTCTAGAATTTGATTTAAAAATGACTAATTTCCGATATTCTCTGGTTATATCCTCTTACTATGGAAATACAATCCAACTCTGAAAATTGTGTTGTTTGTAGAAATGAGCAAAAGAAATGGTTTTGCATTCAAAGGTCATTTTTGACAAAAAAAAATGTCAGTTAGTCAGTTTAACAGAGTTGACGATTCGATAATAGTTTATCAATTATTTCATCAGAAGCAAGGAAAAAATAACTAACTTTAGGTTCACAGATAGGTACCGTTAACTAGAAACAAATATACATAAAACAGGTAAGTATACTTTATCAAAAATTGTACAGTTATTGTTTTTGTGTTGATAAAACTGTTTTCTTGGTTTTATACAAGTTACCAAATAATGAGTCTTGATTTCCATAATTTTAAAGGTCAATCGAAAAATGTCATGTTTAGTAAAAATGTGTATTTTGAAGGATTCTTTGGGCAGGTAATTATGGTCTGTGTAATATATTTGAATATTTAAAATTGAGGTAAAAGTTTTTTTGATAATTTCACTGGTTTTATTTAATATGAATAGGTTTTAGTTTTTGCATTTAGTTTCATGATTACAAAACTATAATATATCTTATAATAATCTTCTTCTTCTTCTTCGATGGTGCTACAGCCCATATCGAGCTTTGGCCTTCCGCAACATTCGCCTCCAACTCCTCCTGTCCTCAGCAGCTGACTTCCAGTTTGTTACCTGGAGAAGCTGGGCCGCATCCCCTCTTACCTCGTCTTCTCACCTCAGTCTGGGTCTTCCCACTTTTCACTTTCCACTTGGGTGTCCAGTCATAATTCTTTTTGGGACGCGTGTGCCCGGCATTCTCTGTACATGCCCAGCCCATCCCAACCTGAGGAGTCTCATATGGGCTGAGATGTTGGGGGCCTGATATATATCGTATAGTTCTTTGTTGTGTTGGATGCGCCACTGTTCCCCCTCTTTCACGGAACCAGATATTCTCCTCAACACTTTTCTTTCAAACGTATCCAGCATTCCAGCCATCTTTTCCGTCAGAGTCAGCCCCTCACATTCATATGCCAATACAGTGATATATATAATATAAATATAATAATATTAGATTAAAATTACTCGAAGCGATGAAATTAAAAGACAAAAAGCGTATCTTAGTTTTTGCTCTCATATTACATCCAATCTTATAATTTTATTTGCCTCATCCGGAAATGATTCGAATTGTGATTCAAGATCGCATAAAAAGTATGAATAATTGAACGTGAAACAATATGGATTTTCCTTCAAGTTTTTTTCGTGCACAGGAATTGTGTCGGTGACATGCACAATGGGTTACCTCAAGGTTCTTGGGATGGACTCATATTGTTCTTGAAGTCAATAATATTTGTAATCGGTAAATAATAATATAAACAATTAATTAACAAATAGTTATAAATACACTTTACTAGGTTTTATAGCCAAGTCAAAATATTAGTGTTGGTAGACATGGAATAGAGAATGACATAAAACTTTGAATGTAAAATAGTCACATTCAAGGTTACAATAATTCACATAAAGGTGAAAATTGGTACGAATGTTGGGAACATTATAAATGAAATTTTAAAGTCCCCACCAATACCACATCTGCAAAAAAAATATTCAAGGTCAAAGTTCAAAAATATGTTTATTTTATATTTTTCAGCTAAATGGTAATATTTATCATAAAATAGGTTAGGATATATAACAAAAACTGTAGATCACGCAATTATCTATAAAAAATGTTCTTACACTTTTTTTCTTAAGAATCACCATTTCTGAGATATAACAATTCAAAAAGTTGTAAACGATTGTAAGCTCACCCCTATTTTTTTTAGCTAACTTGACCGGACTATATATTATATCATCGAGTTTTGGCAGTCTTGGTAAGGTATTTTCTACGTGCCTAGTAGTAGGTTAATAATGTTTTCCTATCTTGAGATTTTCCACAAATTTTAGAATATAATGTAAATGACCGGAGTAACTCAATTGGAAACTTATGGGACCGTATCAGGGAAGAATCTGGATATTCACATCTAGTCAGAAAAGTAGCAAAAACCATTTCAAACAATTGTCATAAAGTTAATCTGAAGCAGGAAAAAATCATGAATAGTGAACTTTGACGACATGAAATTTGCACATTTTTCTGTGTGGAGTTTTATCGGTCTACGACACTACTTTCAGCTGGCAACGTCGTTTTTATTATTACATTTCGTTTGTTCAATACTTTTACATACTTCAATAAGAAAAAACATTAAAAACAGCTAAAACAGTAGTTAATTACAATTTTTTTATCTAATTCCCAGACAGTTTGCAGAAAAACAGAATATTTAATATTTATTACAAAATATCACAAATTTGCAAAATTCGTAATAAAATCAAGGCCATCACTTAATTTGTCCTATTTTAATATAGTATAAGTATCAAAATGAAGTACCTACTCATTGTTTTAGCATTATCATGTCTTTTTGATTGAATATCGTTGTATCTTTATTTAAATCAGAGGTTTTTTAAATCATTTTTGCTCGATAAATTCAAGGGCGAACCTTGGATCTAATTAAATCGTTAATACTTCCGATACGGTACTCTGTACTGTACTTATCTGTGATAATAAATTATTATTATATTCACCGAGAAACATTGACACAATTAGAACATTTTTAACAATGCAGTTAATATCTCCACTATTCTAAGATAGCAATAAATGCATGTGGGACGCAATTGGTTATAATTTTTAATATCCTGTCATCTGGAATTCTTTCAAGATGTCCAGCCCTTTGCAGACTCTTGTGCCTACAGAATTGAGCCGTCTGTAAATTTGTTTGAACATTCCGTTTCCGCTTCAAGATGGTGACCGTTTTAATAGTTCAAATAACTCTAAAGTCATTTTGTTTGAAAGAGAGAGTACGAAAACAGTGTGTAATATAATTGTAAATGATGAATACTTGGAGCAGGTGGATGTGTTTTTATATTTGGGAAGTATGTTTACGAGATAAGCACAACACGGCATAACACCCCAAAAACAAACAACGAAAATGCTTTTGGCCGTGAAAATCTAAAAACGTATCATGTTTACGAGAGATGGGAAAGCTGATAAGGATTTTGAAAGAAGGGTAGATGCAGGTAACTCCATTAATGGAAGACTGAACGCCGTTGGAGCCAAGAAAAAGCTATCCACAGAAGCGAAGCTAGCAGTCCACAATGGAGTGCTGGTACCTACCCTGATGTATGGTAGTGAAGCATGGAACTGGCAGAGAAAGGTTGAGAGTAGACTGAATGCTGTAGAAATGAGATCCCTGGGGCATATGTGTGGTAAAACCATGTATGATCATGTGAGGAATGTGGAGATCCGAAAAGAATGCAAGGCTGATGTAAGTAAGATTAAGAAAAAGACGCTTAGATGGTTCGGGCATGTTGACCGAATGAATAAAGAAAGGAGTGTAAAGATAATTTATGACGCGAATGTGAATGGTAGAAGAAGCCGAGGACGCCCAAGGAAGGCGTGGCACGTCAAGTGAATCAGATACTTGAGTCGGGCCATGTCAAGAGTCAGAATAATAGAAGAATATATACGAGAAGATGTATGAATGTGAATGAAGCAAGGAGTGTGTACCAAGACAGTCTGCCTACCCCGCGGGGAACGGCGTGATGGTTAGTTAGTTAGTTAGTGATATTTAATTTTTTTTCAAATTTGAAATACTCGTGTTAATTTGGACTTTTTTTATCAGCTTTTTTTTAAAAATACTATTTTACCTACCTGTCTTAAAAGGAGGTTTAAAAAATGAATCGTCATTGAGTTTGTGACGTTTAATTTGTGTTATTCCTTATATGAAATTAAAAAAAAAATACATTAAATAAACCGACTGTTTTTTGGTAAAACTCTTCAACTCACAAAATGAAAAATTTCCAAGGGAAGATTGATAAAAACAAATATTTACGGATTCGTAAAACTAATTAAAATTTGTGTTAGTTCACATAAAATACGTTATTTACTTTGTTTTTCATATTTTTGTAATGAAATATTTCAAATTTATTTGAATTTATGAGATATTTGAGGGTTGAGTAATTTCATCTACGGTTTTCTTGAAAGAACCAAAAAAATAATGTAAATGCTTATATAATTACAGCCTTACTAAAAAAAACACTCCGCGGCCGTTAAACGGTGTTTCTGTAGCACGTTGTGTAAAGTCTGTACATTTCGTTTTTCAAATTCTTACTAAAGAAAATATATGGTTTTGATCTGACAACGTCGCCATTTTACCAGCCTTACTAATAAACTTTCTGAAAAATTTGTACAATGGTCAAACAACCATGTATGAAGAATCCTTACTAATTAAGAACTGACAAAAAATTGTTCATGGAAAGATATGTACATTGCTTACACGGCCAAGGAGGGTAGTTTATCTGTTGTATATATTTGTTCCATTTGTAATTTTCAACGAATTTCGAATTTTTTTTTTAATGTCCTATATATTTATTATTTTTTGAGTTGTCGTAAAAACAAATACCATTTTAGAACCAAAATTTAATTACCTTTAAGATTTTCATATCTAAAATATACTTAAATGTTTAAAAACTGTAGTATTTTAAGATTCAAACATCAAGTTGAAAAAAAAAACTCACTTACCCCAAACACTTTCTATTAAAACATTGAAATATTTGGAAAAATTCAAAATTCAAAAAACACAGTCCTTTTATTTAATGATTTTAAAATAAATCTGTCACCTCACTTTTTACTCCTTCAAACAATAAAAAAATATAAAAAAATCTTGAAATTCGCTTTTATTTTCCAAAAATTTACAATAAAAAAACTCGACGTTTGAATACATTGCTTGCACATCTTAAGGCATTAATTTCTTTGATACGTTTACTAAAATATGTATTAGACATTTTAGTCACCAAAAAACATCACTTTCAAGAATTTATAATAAAATAAAGATCTTAAAATGCAAATTTTAAGCAACTTTTTTCCGGAGAGTTAGCGTACGCGGTTATATTTTCGGCAATGCGCAGGCGCATCAATCACACCACCTAGCGGATTATTATGAAAACTCCAATTTACAAGTAAAATTTCCAACGTTGCCACATGTAATGATTCACAAAAACACCGTTTAACGGCCGCGGAGTATTTTTTTTTTAGTAAGGCCGTTATTGTTTATGTAATTCATTGTCGTAAATTCATTGTTATATTATCTGTAAACTTCATTACTATCAATTATTATTTTATCTGTAAACTTCATTGACGTAAATTCATTGCTATATTTTCTGTAATTTTCATTATCATCAATTATCATATTATATGTTAACGTAATTATCATAAATTCATTGCTGCGTTAACTGTAAACTTCAATATCATCAATTATTATATTATCAGTATACTTATCACCATAAATTATATTATCTGTAAACTTCACCCGCCATAACACAGGGACATCCCTTACATGGCGGATGAAATAACACAATATCTATACAATGTACAAAATTCATTTAATAAATAAATAAATATACGGGTCAGTTAAAAAGTAAGTAGCCTCCTACTTTTTTCTACTTAAATAAAGTTAGGTAAGTGAAAATTTTTAATTCATCGCTATTACTCCAACCTTCTTCTACAATCTACTGCAGTAGTAACTTTCTGTGTCAACAGATGGCAGCACTGATGCCGTTTACAAAATGGCCGACATCGAAGTTCGTATTCTTGAATTAAGAAGGTAAAACGCCCATTCGCAATCATGAAAGACTGAAAAATGTATACGGCGATGCAACAGTAGATGTCAGCACTGTTAGGTGATGGGTTCGTCGCTGTAACGAAGCTGAAGGACAAACGCCGGTGGCTGACGAAAAGCGTAGCGGTAGGCAGTTCACTACAGTGAATCCACGCAATATTCAGCTGGATAACTACAGATGAATTGTGATGCATTCTCTCTTTCAGTAAAGGCAGTGTGATGTGAAGCTCATCGTGAGATTCACTTTGAAAATGCGGATGAGGTCAATGGCTTATATATAGGAAGCAGGACTGTACATTCTTTTTAACGCACTGGAAAACATGCCCTTGTTAAAAGGAGGACCAAAACTGTAAAACTGTACGGAGATTATATTGAAAAGTGACTTTTGAAATTAATCGTCAATAGTGTGGTTTTTAACCTGTGTAATTGCATTTTAATTTCTTGACAATTAAAAGGAGATAATAAAATAGGAGGCATAACTTTTTGACTGACCCTCGTAAATTTAATTTTTAGTATTAAACATGCCTTAATCATCAAAAATAGGTTATTCTTCGTGGGAGGCGTTGTTTCAATTTGGGAATGCGGGTATGGGTACCGCTCCTCGGGAACCATTTGTTGGAGTACCAACACCTCTGCCATAAGTCACCCATGCCGTGATTCATGCAGTGATTCATGCCGTGCCCGAGTTAATGGGTGGAGGTTTGTCCGGGTTTCGGCCGCGGAAGCATCTGCCCAAATACTGCATGGCGGGCCGTATCGATAGAGACTGGTTTACGGAGTCCATTTGACTTCTCCAATCGCACTCTTTCAACCCATCGTCTTACACAGTTGGAGGGATGGATTCATACGTCTGTCACTCCTGGACACACTGACCCCCAGATTCCTACCCAACCGTCATACCTTTTTTCCTTCCCAGAATGTCTTCTCCTTCCTTTCCAGAAAAATAACTCCACACAGCATGTAGGGAGCTATTGTAAAAAAAAGTAATGTAAAATGTAGCTTGAAGTATTTTACAAAAAATCGTCGATATTATAATATATTATTAAGTAGGTAGGTGTTTAAAAACCTACATATAAATCTTACGTTTTCATAGAAATTTTGGTTTTGATTTATTAAATAAAATAAAATTAGAAACATCTTTTTTCGGATGCGAGATCTACTGTTCAGAGAACTACAAATCAAATACAAAATATGGTCACATGCTCAATCAAAATTTCGAGTTCAAAGTATCTATTATCAAAATCAGCGTCGTAAAAATAACATTATTCTACTAGAACTTTCGTATATAAAAAAAAAAAAATTGTCGCAACTATAAATAAATAAAATGTTGGGTGTGTTTTATGTGATTTTGTACATCGAAGGACCTTTGAATTGTGTGTGTATCTGTTTGATTTAAGAGCGATTGACCAGCAGCTGACAATAAAAGTTTAAAAATGCCTTCAACTGTACAGGGAGGTTCCAATGAGAAAGATCGATTATTCCCCGTATCAAATTTTTTAAATAAAAAATTTAATTTCGATTTATTTCATTAAAAACTTGGTTTAACCCCTTGGGCACAGAAGCGTGTTTTCACGATAATTTAACGTAGGTAGACATAGGAATGACGTATGTCCCGCACCTGAGTTATTAATATATACCTATGATGATAAATTATTAAATATAGTGTACTTTTTGTAAGTATTTTTAGATAATAAGTATTTATGATTTTTTGATAATGTCTAAACAAAATAAATGTGAAAAATTTTTTGAAATATTTTAGTTTGTAAGACCTTAAATAAATAGAAAAACGGAGGTATTTTTGTCACAAAACACGTTCTCGGATTTATTTTTTAATGATTTTAATTTAACTAAATTTTAAATTTTGAAAACTGTGTTGACTAGATTATGTATTGATTTATTTTGTTGTATGATTATGTGATTTAAAATGTGGGTTGTTTAATAGAATCTATCGTTTGAAAATTAAACAAATCTGCCAACGATCAACGGTATAACCTTAGTATATAAAAAAAAAAAATTAAACTGCGTGTACCAGATAAAATAACAATCTTTTAAAATCAATTTATGTTTTTTGTAAAATAGAGTTAATACGTCTAGAATTTGATTTAAAAAGGACTAATTTCCGGTATTCTCTGGTAACACCCTCTTAACCAATGCACAAGTAGAAAACATGTCACAGGTAAAGAAGAGGATAGAAATGCTTTAGAGTGGAACTGTGGCACTTTCTTTTGTTTTCTGATTTTTAATTGCAAATTTATAGTGGGATAATTATATTAGATGCGGTATTTTTCTTCGGAGGCGGCGAAGAGCGAAAAATGCGGATTAAAGATGCGGAGATTAATTTAATGACTGACGCGGGTAATATAAAAAAATGTCAGGTATATAGGGGAAGGGTAGGAAGGAAATGTAACAATACTAACTACAAGTACAGCGGTTCATGATATATAAATATATGTACGTAAGTGTAGCTATGTATTGTGTAAAGGCCTAATCAAAATATGTGATAAGACGATCTTCGATGAAATTCCCCCGCATTAATTACAAAATAACGATACGGGGTCCCTTATCGACCCTATTAATATACAAGGTAGGAAGACCATCAATGTCAATAGTAATTAGTCCCACGCTCTTGTGTTATCAAAAATAATAAAACATCGTGGGGGTACCCATTGGGCCGGTAAACAAAGATAATAATATTATTGTATTCAAAATAATAGGAGTTAATTACTTTAGCTTTATGGGGAAACACAGTCGTCGAGAAATTTGAATAATGAGTATTTTATCAAACTGTTTTAAACTCCATCGAGTACTGAACGAAAGGGACATCTGTACCTTAAGATGGTATTACCAGAGAATACCGGAAATTAGTTCTTTTTAAATCAAATTCTAGACGTATTGACTTTTTTTAAAGATTGTTATTTTATCTGGTACACGCATTTTTATAATTTAAAAAAAAACTAAGTTTATTTTTAATATACTAAGGTTATAACGTTGGTGGTTGGCAGATTTGTTCAACTTTCAAACGATATATTGTATTATACAACACAAATTTCAAATTATATTATTCGAACACGTCACAATTAATTAATTAAAAATAATATATAGTTTAAATCAGTGGTTCCCAAACTCTTTTGGCCCGTGGACCACTTTTCATAGTCAAAATTTGTCCATGGACCCCGGGGTAGGGAATGAGTAATCCTGCCAAAATTCTTTTATGAACGACCTCCATTCTGGGGGGGGGGGGGGGGGGGCAGAGAATTAGAGAATTTTAGGTTATGAATTCTTTATTTTACCTAGGATGTTAAAATTGCTAATTATTTGTGCATTCATATTTATAATAACTTCCATATTAATAGAAATGTGTCTACCCCCTAACATTGTTCAGGGGCTCCCGGAATGATCCCCGGGACCCCTAGGTTTTTTTTAACTTTACTTTGGGAACCACTGGCCTACATTTTGACAACAACGAAGAATGAAGACAACATTTTGGTTCTTTACTATCGAAACCAGATATTTTTTCGTGGACCCCCACATACAACTTGTGGACCCCCATTTTTGTATCACGCCAACGTAGACCCCCATAGAGTTTGCCGTAGACCCATGGGGGTCTACCTGGACCACTTTGGGAAACACTGATTTAAATGAAACAAATTGCTTTTGTGTAAACTGCTGTAATCAATATTAAATATCTTCATGTTTCGAAACCGATGGTTTCTTCGTCTCATCTCCTAAATTTATTTTCATATTAATACTTATATTTATAATAATTTATTTTAGTTGTTTAAACAACCTGATAATCTTTTGTTAATTTTTACAAATTCTTTTAATACATATTCTAAAATTTTTATATAATTGTTTTAATGGTATTTTTAAGTAATTACTCACCTCTCTCTGTAATATAATATTGTCTATTGCTCTTTTTGTCTGTACTTGTTTGTTTATTTTGTTATTTTTATTATTGTTATTATCTTGAAGAAGAAACCATCGGTTTTGAAACATGTGGATATCATAACATTGATTATAGTGGTTTAGACAAAAGTAAATTGTTTCATTTAAATAAAATCATGCCACAAAGTGAGTTTGCAAAGATTGAAGAAATAATATATAGTTTATTTGCGGCATGTTTCAGAGTGGAAGATACTCTCAGTATCGCCCTGGTTTAAGACCACCATTCAGAATTGAAACGTTGCTTGAAATGGCTTAAGCCGTGTTTGGTGATCAGATCTGATTAGCCAGGTACTTTCCCACGTTCTCGTCTCCACCTCCTTCCCATTGGTATAATGTATGGCGAGAGATATGCTTACAGAGTGGAAGATACTCTTAGTACCGCCCTGGTGTAAGATCACCATTCAGTATAGAAACGTTGCTTGAAATGGCTTTAGCCGTGTTTAGTGACTAGATCTGAATAGCCAGGTACTTCCCCACCTTCCTCTTCCTCGTCTACTTCCCTTCCCCACTTACGTTCAGCCTCATAACATACCCCAATTGGGGATGCCATAGTCTCACTGGCTCCAGACGGGAGCAGTTAAGACTCTTGTGAGGTTTTAATTATAAAAATATTTAAAAAATAGGCCAAGCCAATTAACGCTGGCGTTTTTAACGCCAGATGTGTCACTAGCATGATGTATTATTTGGTCAATTTAAAAAAAAAATAAGCGACATTTGAGCTCACTTCTGACACACGGACACCCACATAACACACTTATCTCGTTTTTATCTTCACTGCACAATGTGTTGTTACCTTAAATAATACCATATTATTAAAACATATCGCACCATTAACACTTTCATAATATATGTAATTAGGTACATCACTGTTAAAGGTAATTAGATGGTCCACTGTTAACATGCAAACTTGAATCATTTATACCATTTAACCTCTATCAGTCAAAACAATGCATTCGTTTCTACATTGTGCAATGTCAATTACTTAGGTAGATTAGTTGGGTAGACTGGGGACGGTTGAAACAATTTTGCAAACTGTGTGTAGTGATGTATCTTTTACAGATAATATTATGTGTATACTAAATGAATTATAATCTATCTAGTTTCCGAGTTAAATTTATTGGGTGTATACAACTTGTACAGGTAAGCTACAATAACCACTTTAGATGAAGCAATACACCAAATCACTATTTAGATTTATCTTTACTACGAATCGGTTTACATTATGAATATGAAAAAATATGTTATTGATACAGTGAAGCTTTTCCTACTTTTTCAATTAAATGGAATTAAAATAAAATTATTTATTACGTTACAAAAAATATAAGCGCAAAGTACTAATTAATTAGTTTTTTCATTAGATAAGTATGAAGTTATATAAGAAACAACTTTTAAAAAATACCCCTTTATGGCTAAGATTATTTTTGATTTGGTTGATTCGTTCCCCAATCAACCAAATCAAAAATAATCTTAGCCGCTAAAATTTAAAACAATAATATTCAAGCGAAACACACCTCGTTTAAAATAGAGCAAAAATCTCTCGACAAACGCTTAAGTTACATTTAAAGATACACTGTGATTTTTTTCATAGCTATAATATGTTAAATAACGGAACGAAATGTGTTTTTAAGCATACTTGGCGATTGCATTTTAATGGTTATTTTTTAAATTAAAAAACACGAAATGTCTTTTTTCAACAAAACTTGCAAAATTTCCTAACATAGCGGTCGGTGAAAAATGACATTTCGTGTTTTTAAATTTTAAAAATTACCATTAAAATGCACTTTTTTCAAAATTTCGGTAAATTAATTGATTAGTACTAGTTAATATCTAACTACTACAACTTTTTAAATTTAGTTTTTTCGTCTATATTAAGCGTGTCCCGGTTTTGTAATTATTTTTCCTTGTATTTCACACAATCAAGGACCGGGTGATGTCTCGAACTCTCCCGCACGGTATTATACTCTTGCCGGCGTTTTCGCGGGCTTTAATAAAATTCAAACTTGTAGAATTAATATAATTATGAAAACGGACTTTAACATATTTTTTATAAGTCAATATATTTTTTACTCAAATTCCCTATTGTGTCACTCGCCGGCTAGTGCGCTATTGACGACAGGTTCCCAACAGATCTGACAGAGTTTTTAATGTTGCGTCACACTCTTATGTATCATATTTTTCGAGTTAATTGAAATGTTTCAGTCACGACGTGTTTCAATCGTCCCCAGTCTACCCTCAATGTGGGATCATTTGAGGTCTACTTGTAGGAAAAGGTATCGGCACTCCCTCACTGAGGTTTCAAGTAGAAAATATTGGGTCAAGACCACAGAAGATAATTACACCAGCGACCTTAGAATCATCGATAACTAATACAGATTTACTTACACCCATAATCTGTAATCTGCCTACGACCAGGAAAACGTTACGTTACCTTTTATAGATCGGAAGAAGATATTGTGAATTGTGATCAATTAACGATAAAGGGCACGTGTAATGAGACAATACAAAAAACTCATGAAGCGGCGTCTCCTACGATAATGTTTACACATTTTGTGGATAGTTAAGTCGGGGCCACAATGTTTTAACTTCCCGTGGCCCATGGAAAACAACAAACGTTGTGGCCCTGCCCATGTTTATAGTAATGTTTGAGGTATTGTTTGTGAAATTGGTCGGAAGAGCCCGGCCTTAAGATGAAACCCGGTGGTGGAGAAATTTGAAAAATAGATTTTACTAAATTGTTGCTGTCACTGTTGCTCTTACTCCACCGGATATTAAGCGAAAGGGACAATGCACCTTGGGCTAAATAATACCTAATTAATACAGGATTTTTTTCCTAGATATGCAGATTATGTGAAAAAAGTTACATATTTCATAAAATTATTTTGTCGGTGGCAAAAATATCAAATTGCAGCTAGAAAATAACAAAAAAAAAATTATCACAATGATTTGTAAATGAAAATAGAATACTATTCAGCACTTTATTTTTCTTTTTTGTCTTTCCAAAGTGTAATACAAAGTGTGTCCAAATATATATTAAGGTTTTATAGAAATATCGACGTCCAAAGGGCAAACGTTACATTTTATTCTTTGTTCTAGAATAATGGTTTCACGACGGCATTATTTTTAGACAAAATGAGCACTTTATTTTTCTTTTTGTCTTTCCAAAGTGTAATACAAAGTGTGTCCAAATATATATTAAGGTTTTATAGAAATATCGACGTCTAAAGGGCAAACGTTACATTTTATTCTTTGTTCTAGAAATGGTTTCACGACGGCATTATTTTTAGACAAAATGAGCACTTTATTTTTCTTTTTGTCTTTCCAAAGTGTAATACAAAGTGTGTCCGAATATATATTAAGGTTTTATAGAAATATCGACGTCTAAAGGGCAAACGTTACATTTTATTCTTTGTTCTAGAAATGGTTTCACGACGGCATTATTTTTAGACAAAATTATTTTTATCACATAGCTCGGTAATAATAATTTAATTACGTTGTGAACTTATGACACGTATTAGCCGATTTTTAAAATCTCAGAACAAAAATAATAAATAATAAGACAAATTGGGCGTAGCGAACATAATGTTTTATCACATTTATGAAAAGAAAATTTTGTTCTTTTATAAATAACTAGCCGACCCGCCCACTCGTTGCTGTGGCTAATGAAACTCAACGCCATCTACTGGATGGTTACCTAACCTAGATAACCAAGTGTTATGTTAATAAATTAACTCACACCGCCATCTGTTAAAAACTTCTGGAACTTACAAATAATTTCACATAATTGTCTTATAAAAAACATGTAATTCGCAATAATAAACATTGAGGTCAAAAATCGCGATAATCTAAAATATCTCTTAATTTGGATCAAATTACACACAGTAATCCAAATTTCATCAAAATCGGTTAAGTAGTTTAGGAGTTTACCATGAACGAACATTGTGACGCGACATTTTTTAAATATAAAGATGTGAGGAAACAAAGAATTTTAACTTTGTATAAGTAGGTATTTAAGTTGCGAGTAATACAGAATACATACGAAATTATAAAATGCCAAATTCTCGCGCAGGTACAGTATTACGGTACTGACATTACAATGACCGTAAGCGAAAAATGCGTAAAACATACGTGCGACATAAGCGGGGAGACATGTCACTTTTTGGACCTTAAAATCGCCTATTGCGACGATTTCTGTATCAACATCAGAGGCCTTAGCACACTCGCTCGATAACGATCGATAGGATAACTATCGGTAACTTCGCATCGTTTCCTAGCATGACTACAGATCGCCAACGAATAAGTGACAGTTCACAATGACTAAGTGTCCTTAACATATTCGACATCAACTGTTGTTTTTACGTTAGCGATGTGCAGTTGTCCTAGGGAACGATGAAAAGTTACCGATAGTTATCCTATCGATCGTTGTCGTGCGAGTGTGCTAGGGCCTCAGCGGCATTTAAGTTTGGTATATATCCTAGTGTGACAGGCATCGAAAAAGCATCAGTTATCCAACTATATACAAATAAATAAATAATAAAAAAGCGAGTGTGCTTTAGACCACACGACTGAAGTAAAACTTCTCTAGCTCCATCTATATGTTTGTATACATATATATTTATATGTATAAAATATATACATGTATAAACATACAACTACATGTATTAATTTCCTACAAATATTTAATTTAAATTTATTTTCGTTCGCCTCGCTTGATTACACTTTTCGTAACGCTCACGTCACGCATTCGCCAGCTTACCTCCCAAGTCAAGCGTGCGTAAAAAAGTTTTACTTCAAAAATATACAAAATCACCCTTCTGGACAAACTCCGCCTCTTGAACCCGGGCACCTCTGCTAGGTCACCAATCGTAGCACGCCACTCGGGGTGAATGGCAAGTATGTTAGTTATTCAATGAATGACGGTACCCATACGCGCCTCCCAAACGAAATTGAATATGAATGTTGTTTGGTTTTGAAATGATAATATGCCTAGTTTCTATCGGGATGTCATTTGATCCAGTACCTTCCTCTCCCCATCCTTAAGAGCGATTGGCCAGCGGCTAAGAATAAAAGTTTAAAAATGCTTGCAACTGCACAGGGAGGTTCCAATGAGAGAGATCGATTATTCCCCGTATCAATTTTTTAAAATTAAAAATTTAATATCGATTTATTTCATTAAAAACTTGCTTTAATATATAGCTACATTCAAGTAAGCAACAAAAATGCTGAAAACGCACGATGATAAATTATTAAATATCGTGTACTTCTTGTAAGTATTTTTTAATCATAAGTATTTATGATTTTTTAATAATGTCTAAAAAAAATAAGTGTGTAAAATTTTTTTTTAATATTTTAGTTTGAAAGACCTTAAATAAATAGAAAAACTTAGGTATTTTTGTCACAAAACACGTTCTCGGATTTATTTTTTAATGATTTTAATTTAACTAAAATTAAAATTTTTAAAACTGTGTTCACTAGATTATATATTGATTTATTTTTTTGTATAATTATTTGATTTGAAATTTGTATTGCTTAATAGAATTTATCGTTTGAAAATTGAACTAATCTGCCAACGACCAACAGTATTATAACCTTAGTATTTTAAAAATACACATAGTTTTTCAAAAATTTTAAACTGCGTGTACCAGATAAAATAACAATCTTTCAAAATCAATTTATGTTTTTTTTTTGTAAAAAAGTGTCAATACGTCAAGAATTTGATTTAAAAATGACTAATTTCCGGTATTCTCTGGATTTGAACTTGGAACAATGATCAGGAAAATTAGAGGGTATTTGTTCCGGAAGCACTGAAGAGAAGGAATAACAAAGAAGACGTTTGGAAGCAAGTTTGGTGTTCGTCGTGTTGATAATTTCGTTTTAGACTATTTCAAAGTAAACAAAACATGTTTTATTTTTTAAATTTTAAAAAAAATTTATTTATTAAATTATAAGTTTACAAGGTATAAACAAGAATATTGATAACAATAAATTACAAAATAAATTTAAACAGTTTTTTTTTTGATTTTTGATGTTTCTCTTCTATAGAAGCGGACGTGTGTTTAGAAGAGGAGCGAGTGTCAGAATGAAAAATATTTTGTACCTATAATTAAATATCATTTAAGGAATTTTTAACTTAAAATAAGTAGATAAATAGACAGTTAGATATGTTACTTATGATGATAAATTCATTATTCATTTGTTTTTACTTTAAATTGCTCTTTAATCGACTTTATTAGACATTTATCGTCTTCAATTTTTTTTATCTTTTCCAATAAAATGTTGACGTATTTTTTTCCTAGGTATATGTAATGATGTTGTGCAAATGAGGTATTATATTTTTGTGATGGAAATATATGTTTTTGACGGTGACCAGAATGTTAAGTGGAAACTTTTTAAGTGTATTTTCATCGGAACTTAAATTCCTCACATGATAATTCATCATGTCTCGAAGCGTCGAAAACTGATAATTGGGGGTTTTATCCTTAGGTTAGGTTAGGTTAGTTAGTTTAGGTTAGGTTAGGTTAGTTAGGTTAGGTTAGTTAGGTTAGGTTAGGTTAGGTTAGGTTAGGTTAATGAGAGTTATGATGTGATGAATTATCATGTGAGGAAGTATCGTGTCTGAATAAATTTACTACGAGAATTCGGACGCTGAGATCTCATAGTCCGATTAGATATGGAACCGTTTAGTACGACTTTAAGTTAAAAAGCTGTGATTTTGTTTTTCTTTTATTAATTGAATCAATATATATTTTCGGAATAGATTATTGAATTTTAATACATTAAATTCTTCAAAAATAAGGTGTGTTGGATAATCTCTTGGTTTTTTCAATATAATTTTTATAATTAGACGTTTTTACTTATTTGTGTAATAATACGATAATAATAATAATGTGATAATACGTCGAGGTATCGCGGTGGATTAAACTTGTGATTTGTGTCGTGTCCTCCTAGGGTCTAGAAAAAAGTGATTGGTTTCCTTCTCCTTGTATCCCATTTGTTTCGTGTTCTCCTAGGGTCTAGAAATAAGTTATTGGTTTCCTTCTCCCTGTATCACATTGGTTTCGTGTTCTCCTAGGGTCTTACAATGATTGGTTTCCTTCTCCCTGTATCCCATTTGTTTTGTGTTCTCTTATGGTCTAGAAATAAGTGATTGGTTTCCTTCTCCCTGTATCCCATTGGTTTCGTGTTCTCCTGGGGTCTAGAAATATGTGATTGGTTTCCTTCTCCTTGTATCCCATTTGTTTCGTGTTCTCCTGGGGTTTAGAAATAAGTGATTGGTTTCCTTCTCCCTGTATCCCATTTGTTTCGTGTTCTCCTATGGTCTAGAAATAAGTTATTGGTTTCCTTCTCCCTGTATCTCATTGATTTCGTGTTCTCCTGGGGTCTAGAAATAAGTGATTGGTTTCCTTCTCCTTGTATCCCATTTGTTTCGTGTTATGCTAGGGTCTAGAAATAAGTGATTGGTTTCCTTCTCCCTGTATCCCATTTGTTTCGTGTTCTCCTGGGGTCTAGAAATAAGTGATTGGTTTCCTTCTCATTGTATCCCATTTGTTTCGTGTTCTCCTAGGGTCTAGAAATAAGTGATTGGTTTCCTTCTCCTTGCATCGCATTTGTTTCCAATCACCCAATTCCAGCAAATACCATTTCGTTTAGTTTTTCGATTAGTTTATTTACAGTCCATTCTACCAAGTGCATCTGAAGCTGTTATTCGCAAACAGTTTCGAATGCAACAAATGTATTTGTAATAAAATAACATAATAATTACAGTTGCAATCGGTTTCATTGCATTCTTGGCAAGTTCCTTCGTGAGTCAGCATTAACCAGCGTGCAATGTCTTGGCTTTGAAATATTATTATATAGTACAATACATATTATTAAACAACCGGCACAATCATTATCACTGCAATAGTTATTATGTATCACAAATAATTAATTATGTGCAGTAGTTTATTGCATGCAATATTATGATCAATGTTGATGGACTGATGAAAATATTTCGGTAATACCTGCTATAAACAACTTGGACGTCGCGACTTGCGCGTCGTTACGCCATTCGTTCACGGAGCTACTTACAAGCGACTTATTCGTCGCTACCCGCTACCTGTCACATTATTTTGCTAGTGCTGCGCGTAGCGGAGTTTACAAACACTAATAATTGTATGAAAGATACAGACGAGCGGCGATCGCGTCGCTTGAAAGTAGCTCCACGGAAGAACGGCGTTGTAGGTACAGTTTAGTCCTGAGATAGAGTTTGTGTTACCTATTTTATGTTCAACAATACTAATTATATTTTTTTTAATTTTTAACTTAAGGAGATAAATCTCAAATTATAATATTTTAATTAATGAAGATAATATTAGCGAAAGTCAATCGAAAATCCCACATGTATCCGTATCTTTTTCTGATTTTTCTGTTTCGGATTTTCGATTGACTTTCGCTAATATTATCTTCATTAATAAAAATATTATACTAATTATAAGTTATGTAGTTTTTATTGAAAGGTTTTTAAATTTAAGATAAAGATACGGGAAAAATTTACCAGACTATTGTTAGACCCGCGATAATGTATGGCTCCGAATGCTGGACTGTGTACAACTCCTAATCTAGGCAACCCGAACCAACAGAAATGCGAATGCTTAGATGGTCGGCAGGAGTGATACTAAAAGATAAGATTAAAAGTTCACGCATTCGTGGCCTGGGTGTCACGGACATAAACAGTAAGTTGGAGGAACGACAGTTGAGATGGTATGGTCACATAAGACAGAGACTACCAGACCACACAGTAAAGCAGGCAATGTCTATGGAGCTTCATCGACAGTCATCCAGAGAAAGACCAAATAACTCCTGGATGACTCAATGCTCCAAAATACTACAGAGAAACGGCCTGGATGGAAGCGATACTTAGAACCGAAGAAGCTATAACCTGAGAACGAGAAGAGCCGACCCTAACAGCCTACCTAGGCAATGAGTTGGGACAGTGCAAGGAAGAAGAAAAAGAAGAAGATAAGACTAATAAGTCTAAACGAAAATATGAGGCGTGTTGAAAAAAAGATGGCAATCTCCACTATTGGTCAAACATGAATGAGTTACATATGGCGGCGGATAGAGAAACAAAAATACTTTTGACAGCTACACAGAGTTCAGAGCATAAATGACAGGTTAAATAAATATAGTTCTGCAACAGTAACGGCAGTATTCATTAGGGTAATGCAGGGTACGGAACAAAAACGGCAGTGTCCTCTTGGACAAATGAGAGCGACAGAACAAAACCGGCAATCTCCATCTATCAATCGAAAATAATTTACCATTTAATCGCAATAAAATATACACAGAGTGTAACTTTTGGAATCAATTAATAACAAAAAATACTCTTTATGGTTCATAGTAGGCAAAATAACCTTTTTTGGTATTACTCAAAATAAAAATAAATGGAGATTGACGTCTTTGTTTCAACACGTCATCCATATAGAGAAATAAAAAGGTAACAGTCGCAACTGGCACACAAAGCCAGGATCTCTTAGGACCGGCCATTGGGATCTCTTATTTTTAAGTCATTTTTGTCGATTTCCTATTTCAAATTCAGAATTATTGTGAATGTCAAAAGAATTTATATTCTACGCTTTCGTAGATGGCGCGCGTATAGTATTTTATTTTTTTTTTTTTACTTATAAACGCTTTTTACAAGATATGCTTTGAAATATTAGGTCGTCACATATGAAATTGGCGTTTTGTGTGGGAGGAACATAAAGTCGATTTATTTTTAATATAATATATTTATTTTGTTCTGAACAGTTTTAATTTTCAATGTACTATCGTTACTTAAATTTTAATTTTTCTGCTACCGGTTTCGACACATCCGTGCCTTTCAGTAGCAAACTTAAAACTGTCTTTGATGAGTAATGTGTTAAAATCCGTCCCATTTAAAATATAATAAATACGAGAAACATTATTGGATAACCAGCACCTCAGGTCACCCCAAGTGGTTCGCTTTCTGTGTTTTCCCAAGTGGTTTTCTTTCCCAGAACTTCCCCTCCTTCTTTTCCTTAAAAATACCCTCCACACAGCATCCCCAAAGATGATATAGGCCCTAAGGGAAAATATTTTCCTCAGGGCCTCCTGTGTGGACCTAAAGTAAAAAAAAATCCCGGATTATAAATAAAGTGACAATATTTTTAAAAAAATCCTATTACCCACCACCATTGTTATTATAAAAAAAAGTATAATGTAGCAATGTAGCCTATGCAATTATGTAGGACTTCGCTAGCAGAGGATTTATTTGTCCATTCATCTAAAATATATAATTGCTTGGGAAGTCTGTTGTTTTACGATAGTTCAAAATAGTACCTAACTAGTGGGTAGGAAATACTTAAAACCTTCGTAGTTTTTAACTTCCCGTATATGTAGTGACCGGAAGAAAAATTTTGTCTTTTTACGAACACTAACAGGAAGACTAATGTATTTAAGTTGGTTTAACGAACCGGAACCGGTTTCCGGTTTAATACAAACGCCCATTGTCGTCCGTCGTGTGACAGTAAATAATTATTATGAAATTTGGGGTCGAAAACCGCCGACGCCTTTTGGAAGTGTACGTAATTAACTTTAGTGTTATTACATTTGCCTTTACGTAGGCGCAATTTTTTTGTTATTTTTGTGTTTTGTTTTCTACATACCTGTGGTTGGTTCACGGCGATTTCATCGAAAACGAGTTCAACTAACTAAAATTCAACCTAACCTAACCTAACCTTTTTTTGTGTATTTTGTAAATTTGCTTTTGTAAATTTGCTTTCGATGAATTGATTTTAGATTAACTCGTCGGTTACCCCTATAGTTGTGAAATTGATTGAGACAGAGTACAGAGACATAGATTACAATTGATTGATAATAAATTGAGAGAGACCTAATATAGAACTCTCCAGCAATACTCTCAGTGGGAGGGATGGATTCATTCGTCCGTCACTCCTACTACCTTTTTCCTTTCCAGAACGTCCTCTCTTTCCTATCCGTAAAAAGACTCTCCACACAGCATCTCCAAAGATGACATAGGGCCCCAGGGATTTATTCCTGACAGCCTCCTATGTGGAGCTATATTGTAAAAAATATATATTTATCTGTGACACTATCTCTAGGTTGCAAAAAAATTCGTGTAGAACTTTGCAATCATTCATAAAGATGGCAGCCTTAAAATAACTCAGGTACGGGGCATACGTCATTCCTATGTCTACCTACGTTAAATTATCGTGAAAACAAGCTTATGTGTCCAAGCGGTTAAAAATATTGGAATTAATTGAGGAATTTGTTGCATAACAACTAAAACACACAAACTTCCAATGCCTTTGTAGTATCTCCATATATATAGGGGTGACCGGTCTACTCAGTAGAAACTTTTTAAGTGTATGAGTATTGAGTATAAACTTTTCATCGGATGTTAATTCCTCATTTGATAATTCATCATGTCTCGAAGCGTCGAAAACTGATAATTGGGGTTTTTAACCTTAGGTTAGGTTAGGTTAGGTGAAGGGGGGAATGGAAGGGTAGGTTAATGTGAGTGATGATGTGATGAATTATCATGTGAGGAAGTATCGTGTCTGAATAAATTTACTATGGGAATTCAGACGCCGAGATCTCATAGTCCGATTAGAAATGGAACCATTTATAGGTACCCACCATGAAATATCATTTAATATCCGTAAACTGTCTCATCACTGTAACCAATGTACTGTTTGTTTCTGTAATATAAAAAAATCCCCAATGTCTTCTTTATCTACTGTGTAAATATAACTTCTGCAGGTTTTACACAGATGCAAAATGCCACATGCAAAATTTTGAACATTAGTTACCAGTTATTATTACGCTTTTCAAAAAACTTTGAACTCGTATTACTCAAAACTACAATTTTCAGCACAAGTTGTTATTGCAGACTTTAATTGAAAATTGAGCTCGTTAGATAACCACATATCAATAGGTTTAAGTAGCTCAATTGGGTGAGTGTGGTTCCGGTAAAACAGGATTTGTGTTCAATTCCTTGTTACCTTTTTAGTTTATGTCGTTTTCTGTTGCATATTTCAATCAACCTAATTTTCCTTCATCATAGTACTCGCACAGATGCATAACTTACATACAAGTGTTTCGTTTAGACTTTAATAAAAATAAAAACAGTTAAATATAATCTCCCAATTCAGAGTTTGAAGTAAAAATGTTTTTATTCGAATTATAATAATTATAAATATTGTTTTATTTAATTGTTATTAAAAAAGTTTATCTGAAAATGATAATCTTCAGGACTGAGGGGGTTTCGCACCATCCTCCCAATAGCTTATCTACACTAATAACTTAATAACGAATATTTTCAATGTACGATTCACAGTTTATTTATTTATTAAGTTGGAGTTTATAATTCGGCACTCGAACCTATGAATAGTGGCTATATATTGGATAAGTTGGCCGAGTTTTCTAACCACTGCGAGTATTTTATTTTTAATAATATTCGTTATTAGGGTAGATAAGCTATTGGGAGGATGGTGAGAAACCCCCTTAGACTAATAAAAATAAAAACAATTTATTGATAATAAGCTGATATAATAATTGATAAGCGTGATAATTCGAATATTGTTACATTATTTCATCGTTAATGTGATAATTTTCAGGACCGAATTGTATAATATATATTATATTTATACATACGTGAAATATGTATTTATTATCAACGTCAGCCATTGTTTATATATACTATATTTATTAGTAGTAAGGCTAGCTTTATACTTATAAGTTTTTTTGTAAGTTTACGACTTCTGGTCAATGGGCACATTGGGTTTTCAAAATGCAATACGCCCATTGGCCAGACGTAGTAAATTTACGAAAAACTTACAAGTGTAAAGCTAGCCTAACAAACGGTCGAACTGGAACCGATATGAATAGGACACGCTGTAAGCTTCTTAACAATATTATTTTACAAGCATCGTATACACTTGTTGTCCCTCTTCCGCTGGTGACAACAAGTGGACTTAAACACGACAAAGGGCTGTTCCTCGCCGACGGAAGTCACATTAAAAAATAAAATAAATAAAACACAACAAATAAGTTGTAAGATTTTATTACATTTACAAATAAATTACATTTAGTGGTGATTCAATGTGTTTGGGGCCTGCATTTCTCTGTGTGTTTCCAAAGACATATAATGACAAGATAATGATTCAAAGTACTACATAAATACTATGTCTTCTAAACATTATAATTATATCGGAAAAGTATAAACATCCATTCTATATACATACATAAGGAATTTCCTTTATTTTATAGATAGACAAATTTTCCAGATAAAAATAAAAATTTGAAAAGTTAATCATTATTATTACTTATTTAACGAGCTAAAACATCAAGCGCTTCTCAAACATCAAAGCCTCTAGAAATTTAACTATATTATAATATCGTAAACTTGGAAATCTTTAATAATAATAATAATAATATATAGTATTCAATAACTCCTTTGAACCACGATAGAATTTCAAAAATGAATAAAGATCCTAAAAAGTTATGATTATTGTAAAACAAAAAATTCCAAAAAAAAAAGAAAACTATAATATTTTTTATAAAAGATCGCATTGATCGGAAGAAAAGATGTCATTAACCGTCAGATCAAACAATAAGATAAATAAAAAAAACAACCACATACACAATGTAATTCTACGAGTGCAAATATTTAATAAAATTTTGCTCATTCTAAGCAAAGTTACTTAAAATGGCAAAACAAAGAATATAAAATATTTAAAAAAAAAATATCATCTTTGAATGGCTTGTTAGCGCAGAATCCTACCGCGATTCGAATCTTTGGTATAAGCAGTAAAAAGAAAACATTAATATTTTAGTTTACTAATTTGACCACAGATGTCACCGGGCGCTCGAAGCCACTAAAGAGAAGAGGCGGTAATATTTTTTTTTTAGATTATCGTTTAACAACATAGAAGTGGCAATGTTTTGACTATTTCGACGCGAGTTGAAGTTTTGTACTTAGTAGGCGTGGTTCTGGATGAACAGGGAAGCGTCGGCTCCGGCACCGACCACTGAACCAGCGACGTACTTGCCAAGAGAGGCGTCACCGTTGGCCTAGAAAGAAGAAATATATAGCAAATTAAGAAACAAGGTTAAAATATGCTTTATATTATTTACGACAAAGTGTTGTTGTTGCAGTATCATCACTCGGACTCCAATGGATAGGTAATGCAATGATAGAAAGAAAATTACATTAAAAAGTAGTAATTTATCTTTTTTTAAACCCAAATTAATTACACTACTGCCATCTCTTGACAGTTTTAGACAGCAACAAGAAAAAAAAGAGAGTTTTTAAAAGAGTTACTTTCTTTGAATAACAAAATATTTCAACATTCAAAGAGAGTTACTTTCTTTGAATGACAAAATATTTCAACATTCCAAGAGAGTTACTTTCTTCGAATGACAAAATCTTTCAACATTCCAAGAGAGTTATTTTCTTTGAATGACAAAATATGTTGTCATACACAAATCAGTTGCTTTCTTGGGATGACAAAATGTTGTCTTACCAAATAGTTGCATTTATTGGCATGACAAATAATGTATTTTTTGTTTAAAAATTTGATTGCTTAGAAATATTTTAGATGCTGTAATTAAATACTGTGAGTAGAACGTATCTTGGCCTTTGAAATAATCAAATGTTTTTTGGCAGTCTTTTTATAAGCCCAGAAAAAAATAAACTATCTTACCTATAAAAACTGTCATTCAAAGAAAGTAACTCTCTTGGAATGTTGAAATATTTTGTCATTCAAAGTTAAAAATCTCCTACTTATGAACCCATTTTCGGTTATGGCTTTATTGCATCATGTGACAAATTAAGTTCTTTAGAAGATGATTTTAAAACATTCAAATAGTTGTACCTGAACTTTGCAATTTAAAATATGTTTTTTCTTGCATTAATCAAAGGTGTTTAGCGGGAATTTAAACCTTATGGCCATCTACATAAGGAGTGTCATTCATTGTTAGCGGCCCGATTCCAAATTTGTATATGACATGACCTTAACCTTTCATTGGCCGTACGTACTCCGATGTACATGTAAAGATGGCCGACAAAATGGCCGCTGCGTCAAAATATGGACAGAGTTGGTTTAGAAACTCTATATTCTTTCATTGTTTTTTTTATATAAATTCATTGCGGAGAGAATAGATTTCAGGTATTATCAGAAAGATCGTTTTATCTACATTATTTTCATGTAATTTTTGTAATATATCACAAAAGAAATGTTATGAACATTGGATTTGCAAGAAATGTCAAATTTCTTACGTCGAAATGAAAAAATATATTTTTCCTATGCTGGCTTTCAAAAGGTTAAATGAAAAAAATATGTTGTCACACTCAAAAGAGTTGCTTTCTTGGGATGACACAATATTTCACTGTAAGCAACAACTTCTCTGGGGATTACAAAAATATGTCATTATGTCCAATTACAGTTTCTTTTGAAAAACGTTATCTCGTCCCCAAGAGAGGTACTTTTTTCGAATGATGAAATATGTTGAAAAAATATATTTTGTTGTCCGGTTGACAGATGAATGAATACTTACCATTTTATATTACTCTTCTCAGTTTTATTTCTTCACCATTCTTCTTGTAGGCTTGATAATCCAAGAAGAATCGAAGTAGGACAAACAAACCAAATAAAACTTACCTTTGAAGACTCTTGAGGTATCCTCATCTATGTATTGCCTTAATATAAATAAAGGTAGTTATTTTTAAATATAAGTATTTACAAGCTACGCAAATCAACTCTCAAATCATCAGGGAAATTAAAGCAAAGCGCTACTAAAACTAAAAGAAATATTCATAAATCTACACTGCGTAATAAATAAACTGAATAAATAGCAAACAAATAATAATGTGCAATATAAAAAAAAAATCATATTATATTAAGATACGTTTGAAAGCCATAAAATCATTTAGACATCCCTGATTTCCCCATGTACTTCCCTTTCCCACTACCTTCAGCCTCACAACATACCCCAATTGGGGATGCCATAGTCTCACTGCTCCAGACGGGATCAGATGGGACTTATGTGCAGTATTCAGATAAAAAAAATAAAGTTCAAAAATAAATTTAAAAATGAGAAAATATGCCTTTCGCACTGCAATAGGAATCAGACAATTTTTTTTTGACTTCCATAGCATAATATTACTAAACTCAAACCCTCCACACAGCACCCCCAAAGATGACAAAGGACCCGTGTGAGGTTATGTTAAAAATTAAACTCTTCTCGTAACATAATTTTCCCTCAAAAATCTATCTCTTCAAACTAGTGAACCGCTTTCTTTAGTAAATAGTAATGTAACAAGATACAAAGGGAGACATGACATAGAATTGTGCTTATTGCGATCAGGTTATAAATAAACTATCAATAGGGCTATTCGATGAAAGCTCTGCATTTGATGTGCAGGTAGAAACAAAGACGCTTCTAAGCGTAGATGTAATTTGATGATTTTTTTTAAACATTCCAGGGTTACGAACAATCTGGCGATGTTTGCAAATCTTATTACCACCACAGTTAGCGGAAAATGTTGCTTGTGCTGTGATGGAAGACTTAGCGAGCCGAGGAATTGAGCACGGGACGCCTGAGTGGGACCCAGACGCAATGCCCACTCAGACATTGACCAGTCTTCTATGCGTAGATTGATTTGCAGTAGTTACAGTTCGGCCACCATAACACGGGCATGTGCCTAGTATGGCGGCCATAAATTCAACAATTGTTATATATTTACTATTCAAAGAATAAAGAAACATTAAAAAAAAAAGAAGTTATAGGTGAACAATTTTGACAACTTAAATCGTGCACTCGATTTCATACTGTGCAATAATAATGGTTCTTAAAAAATAATGCGTGAATAGAAGAAATTATGGATAGATTAGGAATGGTTGACAACACAAGGTATATTTAATGAGAACAACAAACATAAAACATGGTAGTGTTTATTAAAAAACAAAATGCAATCTAGTGTATGTATTATAAAAATAGGTAAGTAATAAAAGCATTGCAAGTTTTAGCATTAAAAAATATGTCTAAAATTTAAAAGCAGGCTATCTATTTATATTTCTACTACAATAAAATATATTATTTTTACAAAATAATGACATTAAAAAAAAAAAAATTAACAGCAGTCTTGTGAAAGGTTTAATATGTTTATAAAAATATTTAATATACATTTATAGCACCTGACTATTTTCATTGTTGGTATGTATTTTAAAAATATTTATTCTAGGACAAATATCTTATGGATTGTAAAGTTTATTATATTTAAATAAACTTAGTATGCGTGAGATTTGACAAAGAGAGAGGTTGAACCGGCTAAGGAACCAACTGAACCAGGGGTATATTTTCCTTGACACGCTAATCCGTTAGCCTAAACAATAAAAAAAAAATCAATAAAAAATGATTTGTTTGTGTTAGACAAAACAGATGTTTTAAATGTGAATCGATTGATTGAAATTTGACACATAAAACAACAATGTGAAAAGTGAATTAATCAGTTGAATTATGGTTACAGGAGTGCATAATCAGTAGAATTATGGTTACAGTAGTGCACAATCAGAAGAATTATGGTTACAGGAGTGCACAATCAGTAGAAGATTGATGGATGCATTAGATATGTTATTTGATAGATGTGTCCAATCGGTTGTTGTCCAATTGTCCGGTTGTAATGTCATTGATTGGTAGACAAGCATTGCACAGTCGACAGCAGACAGGAAAATAATGAAAAATAAAATAAAATAAATTAGCAAAGAAACAAGCATTCTGTAAAAAAAAGTTGGATGCAGCAAAGAAATCAGTGTTACAAAAACAATAATGATTATGCATGCACAAAATAAAAAGCATAAAAATTTATTAACTGTCCAGCGGTTGCTCTAAATTCTAAATCAACAATAATTAATAGAAAACAATGCAATAAAAGGGGTAGATGGCAATAAATAATATTCTATTATAACTAATTGTATTAGCAAGTAAAACAAAGTCATCGAAATCACACTAGGTCAAACTTACCAAAGTTCAGGTTCAACCACAAAGAAGATCAAGAAATAAAGAGTGATGTGAAATCTAAAAAAAATGAATGCCTAGACACTAACAGCATCTCTGGAGACAAATGGATTCATACTTCAAGAACTTTGTTTAAATTTTTTTAACAACGAGTAATTGCTTGGCTGTCAAGTTTCTGAGCATTTATATAAGAAAGTGTTGCTATACGCTTGTTGATGGCATCTAGGTTTACCTTCAATGAAAGTGTAACTACATCCAGGATCGCTGTCAACAAACTTGTTGACGTTGTCCAGGGTTGTTATCAATAACCCTTTTGATGGTGTCCGAAAATGCTGTCAGTAAACAAACAAACTTCTTGACAGTGTGCAGAATTGCTGTCAATCAAATTTATGATGCGTCCTGGATTACTGTCAATGAAATTGCTGACAGCAAACTTGTTGACAGTGTTTGAAACTGTCAACAACCTCGTTGATGATTTCCAGGACGCTATCAACAACCTTGTTGATGATGTCCGGGATATCCACAAACTTGTTGACAGTGTCCGGATTTCCTTTAACCTTCTTGATGACTTTCGGGACTGCTATCAACAATCTTGTTGATGATATCCGAGATTGCTATCCACAAACTTGTTGACAGTGTCCAGAATTGCTGTCAACAACCTTGTTGATGACTTCCGGGACCGCTATCAACAACCTTGTTGATGACTTCTGGGACAGCTATCAATAACCTTGTTAACGATGTCCGGGATTCCGTCCACGAACATGTTGACAGTGTTCAAAATTGCTGTCAATAACCTCGTTGAAGACTTTCGGGGCTGCCATCAGCCACCTTGTTGATGGTGTCCGGGATTGCTATCCACAAACTTGTTGACAGTGTCCGGATTTGCTTTCAACAACCTTCTTGATGACTTTCGGGACTGCTATCAACAATCTTGTTGATGATGTCCGAGATTGCTATCCACAAACTTGTTGACAGTGTCCAGAATTGCTGTCAACAACCTTGTTGATGACTTCCGGGACCGCTATCAACAACCTTGTTGATGACTTCTGGGACAGCTATCAATAACCTTGTTAACGATGTCTGGGATTTCCGTCCACGAACATGTTGACGGTGTTCAAAATTGCTGTCAATAACCTCGTTGAAGACTTTCGGGGCTGCCATCAGCCACCTTGTTGATGGTGTCCGGGATTGCTATCCACAAACTTGTTGACAGTGTCCGGATTTGCTTTCAACAACCTTCTTGATGACTTTCGGGACTGCTATCAACAATCTTGTTGATGATGTCCGAGATTGCTATCCACAAACTTGTTGACAGTGTCCAGAATTGCTGTCAACAACCTTGTTGATGACTTCCGGGACCGCTATCAACAACCTTGTTGATGACTTCTGGGACAGCTATCAATAACCTTGTTAACGATGTCCGGGATTCCGTCCACGAACATGTTGACAGTGTTCAAAATTGCTGTCAATAACCTCGTTGAAGACTTTCGGGGCTGCCATCAGCCACCTTGTTGATGGTGTCCGGGATTGCTATCCACAAAATTGTTGACAGTGTCCTCATTGATGACTACCAATTGCTATCAGCAACCTTGATGACTTCCGGGACTACTATCAACAACGTGCCATAAACACCTTCCAGGATTTCTATCAACATCTTTGTAATCTGTGTCCGAGAAAGTTATCAACAAACTTACCGACAATGTCCGGGATCGCCGTCAGCAAACTTGGTGTCGGTATTGACTGTAATAAAGAAGGATTCGTACCTTGGCCCTCTTGAGGAGCTCGGCCTGTGCGAGGGGCACATTCTCGGGCTTGCCGGCCCACGCGCGGAGCACGGAGGCCTGCAGGGCACGTCCGTAGCTGAAGGTTAGCGCCCACGGCTTGCGGCCAATGTACTTGTTGATGGCGTCCAGGTTGACAGAGGCCTCTTCCTCAGACTGGCCTCCGGACAAGAAGGTGATACCTGGAAAAGAAGAAATGAAGAACTGATAAAAGAGAACTTAACATTTTTTACGTTAATACTACACAAGTCCCAACTACTTCCAAACGTCTTGAGCCAAGTGACTATGACAAACAAGGCTTGTTGTGAAGATGAAAACAGTTGGAAAAGGAAGGAAATGGGGCAAAGGAAGGTGGGGAGGAACCTAGCTATTCATATCTGGTCAACAAACATGGTTAACCTGTCATTGGCCGTACGTACTCCGGTGTACCATCGATTTTGGAAGCGATTTTGTCCCTTATGTATAAAGAAATTGTATCAAGAACAAGGTCAGAATCAGATATGTTTTTAAATTTTCACGGCCAAAAGCATTTTCGTTGTTTGTTTTTGGCTACCTCCTTCTTTAGCACAACACGGCATAACACCCCAAAAACAAACAACGAAAAAGGTCAGAATCGCTTGGGCCATTCTTGTTCTCGACTTAACGAAATATTGCATAGCTTCTAGCCTCTCGGAATAATTTTAATAAATTGTCTATTATGCGGCAGGCATGAAAGATGGCCGACAAAATGGCCGCCGGACGGAAAATATGGACGGAGTTGGTTTAGAAACTCTACAATATTCTTTTATATCACAAAAGATATAAATTCATTGTGGAGAGAATAGATCTCAGGTATTATCAAAAAGATCGTTTTATCTACATTATTTTCATATAATTTTTGTAATATATCAAATGTTATAAATATTGGATTCGCAAGAAATGTCAAACTCTTACGTCGTAATGAAAAAATGTATTTTTCCTATGCTGGTTTTCAAAAGGTTAAAGCCATTTCAAGAAAGTTTCGATTCTGAATGGTTGTCTTTCATCAGGGCGAAACTGAGTGAATTTACAGCTCTGGTGTATGATAAAATTGTGACCGGAAAACTCAGAAACACGAAACATCAACACCTTTGAAAAGTCTTAATTTTTTTTTTGGTTGGTTAAATAGGTTATGTTTAGTTAGGTTGGACAATTTTTCTATTTTTTATCCATAACTTTTTAAAGGGGTGTTGGAAATGCCACTTTATTGAGTTAGCGTGGAACTGATAGAATAATAGGCTAGGTTAGGTTAATTTGAATGTTCTTTTTCTTCGATGTGGTGTTTTGTCACTGTCCTGTTTTGTCACTGTCCTGTTTTGTCACCGTCCTGTTTTGTCACTGTCCTGTTTTGTCACTGTCCTGTTTTGTCATGAAATGTGTTGTCTGTCTGTTATCATCAGTAGTTGTCGGTGGAAAATGAATGATGGACTCACCGACAACTGCGGCAGGTACGGTCCTCTGGAGGGCGGTGACGGTTGCCTTGGCGATATCGGCAGCGGTGTACTTCTTGGAGCAAGACTGGCCGGCTGTAACCTGAAATCAAGTCATAATTACTTTGTTAATATTTAGCGCACGGAAAGAAATTAAGTGAGGGAGCAGGTAGGACTATACCCAGGACACTGCAACCCAACCTCAACAGGCTACGTAAAAATATTAACAAATTGACAATGCTGAATTAAAAAAAAACTCACTTCAATAACTCAGGTACGGGGCATACGTCATTTCTATGTCTACCTACATTAAATTGTCGTGAAAACAAGCTTATGTGCCCAAGCGGTTAATATATGTATTTTTTTGAGACTAAAAAAAACATCAATCCGTAAAACAAAGAATTTTAAAATTTCAGAAAAATGCTTGTGTGTGCATGAGTACCACCAAAAGTCGATAGAATGCATTGTAATCGACAACAAGTCTATTCAATGGATTGCATATATGACTTCATTCAATTCTAAGGGCTTCGTCAGTTCACCTCCGTTCATTAATAAGCATAACGAACAACATTATTCATTCAAAAGTTGTGTATACCGACAGTTAACCTTAAGCTTATCTGACACCTTGGAGGCTAGACAAAAATCAGGCTGCTTTTGTCCACCGACAGTTGGATCGTATGGTAACTGTGTTCGTTAATACTGCCAAATAACCATAGATGGCGGGTTTAGTCAATATCGTACCGACCTTGCTAGATACCCTTATCTGGATACCAGGCATAAAGGAATTGAAGATAATGAGCAGGCTGACAGACTAGCAAGGAAAGGGGCAGAAGTGAGAGCTTGCCACACAAACTAGTAATGATGATGACTGGTAAGTCCTTAGGGGCTGTTAAGAAAGGTGGAAGGATTGCACTTGGTCTTACCATGTTGGGTTTCAGGAGGGTTCCTTCCAGGTAGACGTGGTGGTCGTTGAGGGCCTTGTAGACGGCGGCCAGCACTGTCTCTGTCACCTTCTGGGCGCGTTCCAGATCATGGTCGCCTGGAACACATTCAATAAGACGGTCATAACAGGTCACACCACAATATACAGCCTAAAATAAAAGATAGCATTTAGCCACTCCGAATAATTCATATTAATTGCTAATGACACGCCGGGCACCAAAGATGGCGGATAAGATTTCTGCCACTTGATAATATGAACGCTGTCATATTTGAAGTCGACATTTATTCATTGCTTTTTATATAAATCCATTGTGGAGAGCATAGATTTGAGTGATTATTGGGAAGTTCGTTTTATCTACATTATTTTTATGTAATTTTTGTATTATATCACAAAAGAAATGTTATAAAAATTGAATTCATAATAAAGGTGAGAACTGTCAAATATTTTACGTCGTATTGAAAAAATATATTTTTTGTACGCTGGCTTTCAACAAGTTAAAAAGTTAAATTAGCTTCATCATGACGAAAACTGAGTATATATGTTGGAAGAGGCAAAAAATATGCATTTTATATTTTAATTTTGTTAAAAATATTTAATATTTTAATTTTGTTAAGTCAAGCGGAGTACCACAAATTTACCATAAAAACATTATATCGTCATTCAGCACACAATACTGTGAATGTGATATGAAAAAAATTGTTCTGGAGGGAAAAATACCATGACAAGTTTACAGTATTGTCCTCGGAAGATGTGTTATTTTTTTTTTAAATAATTAACATTACGGGTATAAGATTTTAAATATTATATAAAGAAGAGCGTCTGCGGCAGACGTGTGGCGTGGATTTGATTTTTATACAAATCTATAGTTATATTCTGTGGTTGCTGAAATTTTGCCCACCTGCCCTTCAAAACAGGAGGAAGGTCACTGTCTACATCTGATTTCGAAAACATCTTTGTAAAGCCTGGGGACTTCAGTAGTTTGAAATTTTAAAAAATGTTACATATAAGCGCCAAATAATGGAATTTATAAATTATTGGCTCATTTTTCCAGTATTGATGTTATATCGTCGATATGGTTTATGAGTAAGTTGGTAGGTATTTAAGTAACTACTTAACAGCTGGAGACAGAGCAATTTAAAACTTTTTTCTCGGATTGCTCAAGATTTTTTGGTCATCATTTTGAAATTTTTGCGCCCATATTAAAAAAAATCATACATCTGAATTTGAATATGGAGACATACAAACTGATTATAGTTCTACATAGCCAATGAATTCACCTATCTTTTGTCGATTATCACATATACGTAGTATTTAAAAAAAAAAATTATAAAATCGTAAAGATTAAAATTTTTTTTAAGAATCTATGGAATATTTGCCATATTTGGCAGCAAAGCATTCCGTGGTTTTGGCAATAGTGCCATTTTGTGGCAAAAAGCGTTCTAGTTTATTGTTTATTTATTTATTATTGTTTATTGAGGCATTTTAAGTAGGTACATAGTTATCTATGTCCTAATACAATCCTTATATATATACATAATTAAAGTAATACATTTACAAAATATCAATCACATATTTACGTAATTTAATTTTAAATGTTTTTATGTTTTCTTCTAATTTTATTTCTTCTGATAATTCTCCAAATATCTTCAACGCTCATAATCTTCTAGTGGTTAAAAATATTATAATTTCAGAGGAACTTTTGGTATTGATTTATGAAATAAGATAAAATTAGAAAACATATTTTTTGGACGCGAGGTCTTCAGTTCACAGAACTACTAGTTATTAAATTTATTCGTCTAATTTAATCTTTCCTTTAACCCCTAGGGGCAGGAGCACGGCATTTGCAGTGTTGAAGAAGCATGCTTAAGCACGGTACGAAGCACTGCATTTGCAGTGTCAATCTTATACATTAATTTTGGCTTTGGATATTACCTCCACTGGGTAAGTTAGACACAAATGCCACTTCGTCTAGTAATCAAGTTGTATTTTTAAATAGTGTTAAGGAATGTTTGGTTGGGCTCGTCCCCGTGGCCCCCCTGTGACGATATGCACTTACCATCGGGCAGAACCTCGGGTTCAACGATGGGCACGATCCTCTGCGACTGGCAGATGGAAGCGTAACGAGCCAGCACGGTGGCATTTTCCTGGATGGCCTGGTAGGAGGGGGTGTTCTTGCCGATCTTCAGCACGGAGCGCCACTTGGCGAAGTGGCAGCCGTCCTTCTTGTACTGCGCGCAGCGGGCAGCCAAATCATCAAGACCTGCAGAGCAAACATCACAACCATTAGTTTCATAAATAAAATAACCCTTTAACCTTTAATAATAACGAAATAAAAATATGGAATTTAAAAAAACAGGTCATTCTACTATTGCAAAATTCTGTAAAACAAATAGATGATAATATTCATTTACGCTGACCTGACAACTCAGAACCACGCAACTTCGACACCTCTTTTAAAAAGTCAATAAAAGTGATGAAATTTAAAAAAAAATGGTTAAATAGGTTAGGTTATGGGCTATTCTAATTTTTGAAGTAAAACTTCTTTACGCACGCTTGCGTTACGAAAACGCGTTACTATGTTGCGCGTAGTCGGGCGAGGCGAACGGGCTGTATCACACTGTAGGAGCAAGAGAGAGCAGTGCGCGCACACTTTTTCTTTCTCTCTTCCATTCATAGCCAGTGCATGAAGATTATTCGTAATTTCATTTCGTTCTTGAACAATTTTATAAATACTGTAGGAGCAAGAGAGAGCAGTGCGCGCACACATTTTCTTTCTCTCTAGAAGTTTTACTTCAGTCGTGTGGTCTAAAGCACACTAGTTTTTTTTTTTTTAATAACTTTTAATGTCTTTTTAAAAGGGTTTTGAAATGCCACTTTGTTCAGTTGGCGTGGAGAGTAAAAAATATAATGTAATCTAATCTAAATAATATATTATATTCATTTAATTTCATCTTTTCTTTCTACCTTTGTAATATTATTTGCTTTATAGGATTAACCCACCCTTCCTTTCACCTTTCTTTTTGTGTTTACTGCAAAATTATTCTAACAACCTCAATTCTTTGAGTTTGATAGAATAATTTTATTGGTAGATAGAAGTTATGTATTATATATGTATGTCTGTTTGTACGCATTTATGTACCTCCTAATTCTGTCTCGACACAGTGAGACAGGCATTAAAAAAATATATATAATCCCTTTTTAGATATCATCAGCCTTTTCCCAACGAGAGTTCTCCGATGACAGCATTTGAATTTAAGTCTGGAAGTTGCAGCATCTGTCTGTACATTAGGAATGAGGCTCATACAGCAGTTGAAAAGAACACTAAATAAATTAATTAGTACCTTGTGTGGTGCATTCATCTTCAGATCCCATCAGCGGCACGACACCCTTGTCGACCTTGATGCCGGGAATGATGCCGCGCTTGTTGAGGAACTCCACCAGTGGGGTGCCGTCAGCCGCCTTCTGGTAAAGGGTCTCCTCGTACAGGATGACGCCGGAGATGTTCTCGGAGATGGCGTTGTCAGTTCCGAAGAGCAACTCGCGGTAGTTGCGGCGGGCCTCCTCCTTGTTCTCAACGCCGATGTCTTGTAGGCGCTTGCCCATTGTGCCTGGAAATAAACAACACATTATAGCAATATTATTTTTTATTACAAGCTACATTATAATATTGAAAAGAATAAATAAATCATCCATTTCCTTTTAGTAAGAGAATTTTAACAGAGTACAATGAATACGAAATGGTGGGAGAGAAGTTAATATGAAAAAGAAGAGATATTTCCAACAGACTAGAAGGTGATAACAAGAAGGGAAAGAATTCTTCAGTGCGTATTGTGAAAAGAAAGGAACAGATTTCCATCAGACTTACAAGATCACAAAAAGAAGAAAGAGAAATTCAGTAGACTGCATAGAAAACGAAAAAGAAAGAAGAAACTTTTTGCAGAGTGCAAATAATATAATACTGAAGAACACAAAAAAAAATTCAATGTTCCCAAGAGATTGCAAAGAATTCGAAAAAGACAGCATAGTTCTAGCAACTGCAAAGAACAAGAAAAAGATGGATTAGTTCCAGCAGATTGCCAAGAACAGGAAAAAATGGAATAGTTTCAGCAGACTGCAACGAACATGAAAAAGATGGAATAGTTCAAGCAGACTGCAAAGAACATGAAAAAGATGGAATAGTTCTAGCAGACTGCAAAGAACATGAAAAAATGGAATAGTTCCAGCAGACTGCAAAGAACATGAAAAAGATGGAATAGTTCAAGCAGACTGCAAAGAACATGAAAAAGATGGAATAGTTCTAGCAGACTGCAAAGAACATGAAAAAAATGCAATAGTTCCAGCAGACTGCAAATAACACGAAAAAGATGAAATAGTTCAAGACGACTGCCAAGAACACCAAAAAGATGGAATAGTTCCAGCAGACTTCAAAAAACACGAAAATGATGAAATAGTTCAAGACGACTGCCAAGAACACCAAAAAGATGGAATAGTTCCAGCAGACTGCAAAGAACACGAAAAAGATGGATTAGTTCCAGCAGATTGCAAAGAACATGAAAAAAATGGAAGAGAATTTGAGCAAACTTCAAATAATGCAAAAAGGAGGGAAAGAAAACCAGCAGACTGCAAAGAAGACAACAAAAGAAGGGAGAGAACTTTAGAAGAGTGCAAATAATACGGAAAAGAAGGGAGGAGGGTATTAATCAGTGAAATAGCTCTTTAGGTATATGGGATTTTGATGTATATTTAAAAATGGGCCAATGAGACAACAATTTTTTTTGGAAGGGTCAATCAGGAATAAGGGAAGTTGGCTATAAAATGTGTGACTTACCAGTGGACTCATCAGCGGCGAGGATTCCCTTGCCGGGAGCCACGATGGCATAGGCGATCTTCTTCAGCTCCTCCTGGAGCTCAGCCGAGGGGTAATTGAAGTATGTGGTCATGATGAAGCTGGGTCAGTAGTGCGGTTGAACTGCAGACAAAACGGACAATAGAATGGTTACTTTTGGTTATGCAGTAGTCGCACGAGGAACTAAATCAAAATTGGTTTAGGATTCTTGAGCCTCAATTTAATCATAAGAAATTGAGGCCAATAATATTACGAAATCAATATAAGAGAAAACTAAAACTTATAATATATAATAGTAAGGCGAATAATCCATGATTAAGACGAAATATGGTGAGAATTGGCCACCAATGAGGAAAATATTAAACGCATTTGGCAAATTTCTCGTAATTAAGAAAAAAATACGAATGTTCTATAAGTAAGGCGAATATGCCACAAAAATAGGAAAATAATATAGGTATGACATAAAAAGAGAAACATAAGGAAATATGCCATAAGCACGAAAATATGACGAGAATATGCCATAAGTAAGACGAAAATATGACGAGAATCTGCCATAAGTAAAACGAAAATATGACGAGAATCTGCCATAAGTAAAACGATATTCCGTAAATAAGACAAAAGTATGAAAAGAATCTGCTCTCAATGGGGAAAATATTCTGTAAATAGGACGAAAATATAAAGAGAAACTGCCATCAGTGAGGAAAATATTCCGTAAATAGGACGAAAATATAAAGAGAAACTGCCATCAGTGAGGAAAATATTCCGTAAATAGGACGAAAATATAAAGAGAAACTACCATCAGTGAGGAAAATATTCCGTAAATAGGACGAAAATATAAAGAGAAACTGCCATCAGTGAGGAAAATATTCCGTAAATAGGACGAAAATATAAAGAGAAACTACCATCAGTGAGGAAAATATTCCGTAAATAGGACGAAAATATAAAGAGAAACTGCTATCAGTGAGGAAAATATTCCATAAATAAGGCAGAGATGACGTAATATTATTGAGATAATATGTCATACCATCAAATAATATTCCGGAAATATGCCACAAATAATAGGAAAAAAATAAAATAAATGATAGGAATATGAGTAAAAACGGCGAGAAACCTTTAAGCCAGGGACATACACAGCGTTAAAAGCGCCGGCGTTATTTGGCTTGGCCTACTTCACCATATCGCTCGCCATACATTTGCGATTGGAATGCATAGCGAGGAATATGCTGAAATAGGCCAAGCCAAATAACGCTAGCGCTTCGACAGAGAAACATCGAATTTATGCACAGAATTTAATTTTACGAAATCTTGATCAAAGTAAGCAGATTACGCAGTAAGTGTGATAAAACTATGTAATCATATTTCTGTCATTATAAAAAACATAAAAAAAAATCGTTTGAAATCGTTGCATTTTCTTAGAAATAAACCAGAAAAGACTACGCAAAATTATAAGTGCAGAATTTCAATTTAAGAAATTTTAATCAGAGGATCTACGCAGTTGTAAAACGAACGATATTTTCCACATAAAAAAAAAACTAATGTTGAAATCGTTACCTTTTCAAGAAGCGAAGTAGGAATGGACCAAAAAAATTACGACGAAATTGGCAAAGTAGAATAATAAAAACGAAAAAGTTCCAGCATTGTGACGATATTACATCATGATGCGAAACTGGTGGCTAGACTATTGCAATACGTGAGGGTTCGGAGTTAGTTATGCGAGTGGTACTGGCGAACGGGCGCCCGGCGCGGCCGCCGCTGCAGTACTGAGTACTGCGGAAAACCTGACCTGGGACACGGAAATAGGTGGAGACTTTAGGGAGGAGGGTGGGATAGGGTTGGGGCCGGTTTTTCAATGGCGGTTTTCAAATAATTTTGTTTTTGTGATATGCTAGCTTCGCGATGAGGCGCACTGCGCACTAATACTCCCCTAATTAATACCAATTATTCCCCTCAGGGCGCGCCATCTTTGGGATGCTGTGTAGAGGGTCTTTTTATGAAAGGAAGAAAGGAGTTCTGGGAAGGAAAATAGTATCAATGGGCGTAGGATTCTGGGGTTAGTATGTCCAGGAGTGACATGTGAACCCATCCCTTCCACTGTGGTTTTGTTACCACTCCCTCTTGGATAAGCAACAAAACCGGCCTGCCACGCAGTTGGTGGGCAGACGCATCCGCCGCCAAGATCCAGACAAACCCTACCTACGAACCCGGGCACTCCTCACCTAAGTCACCAAATGTAGCGAAACGGGCACTCTTCACCTTACTAAGTCACCAAAGGTAGCGAACCAATTGGAGTGACCTAAGGCAGAACTGTTGGTTATCCAATAAATGGTTCCCGGGACGGCGGTACCCAAACCCGTCTCCCAAATTGTTAATAAATCATAAGCATAATACATGAACAATTTGATGTAAGTAAATATATGGAGCCAGGTGTATATATATATAAACATTGACAAAGTTTCAAAATAACGTTAATTATTTACCTGTTAAAATATTGCTATTTAATTATTTTAAAAGTGTTTTTTACACATATTAAAAATATTATGCGACTCGATTCGAAGTTTTTAAAGGTCCCTCTAAAAAATACCTAGTTTGTAATATGCTGTCGCTAGAAATACTACAAATGAATTATCTACGGATTTTATAAGGAAAATGTCTACATTATTGAACAATCTTTTAATTTAAATGAAAATCAATAACTAAATAAAATACCCTAAGAGAGGATTATGGCATACCAATAAAATATCCTGTTTAAACGGTTACACAAAAATGGCGGCTAAGACGAAACTAATATTTATTACTTATCATATAAATTGAATAATAACCATGGAAATCACCGCCATTTTTGTATAACCTTTTGGAAAGAATGTTCAGTATGTTATTATAAGAATCATATATTATCGGTATGCCAAGTCATTCTCTTAGGTATATTGTTCAGATATTGATTATTGAAAAAAACGTTTGAAAATGTGTTTGCTGATTTTAAAACTGCACGTTTTTTGGACATAATTGTAATTCGAATATGTATTTTATAGAATTAAAAAAATTACAGTTTAAGAATTTGTGTTCACTGGTAAACTTAACGGGTTTATTGAAAATTTTTTAACAATTCATGAACAGTTAATTTCTTCGTTCCGTGAAAGTTAAATTCAAGTTCTGTTATTATATATAGACCAGTTGCTTCTTAAAACGATTAACTGCAGAAGTTTTTTTTTCACAGAACGTGAAAATTAAAGTTTAAAAAAATGATGAATTGTTCAATTTTTTTTAAACAATCCATTCTAAGACATTTTCCTAACTTCCCGAATAGAATTTATAGATAAATAAATCATTCGTATTAAGAGAAAAATAAACACAAAAAGAGGAACAAGGGTGAAAAACTAGCCCCAAAACTTGACTTGCGCAATACAGGGCTGCCCTAACGCTCCCAGCGGGTTTTCAGTGATCCCAGGGCATTATCTACCTAACGACAGAAGCCAAAACATAGAAATATAACTAAGTAAAATGTTGATATTATCATTAAAAATTATCTCTGTCCTACTAGGCAAAAAGACAAACATTCCCAGATAACGAATAACCTGACAATATTTCAGTTCCTCTTACTAAAATTGTTATTAGCGGAAAATGTTGCTTGTGCAGTGATGACGGACATGGCTGCCGGGATGTTGAATCCGCGACGTCCGGGTCTTTTGATTGTTCGACTAATTAATGTAATAGTGTTAAAAAAAATAATAATTTGACGGTTTGTCTGTGCGTAACTCCAGAATTGGGATTTGCTTTGGTTTTCAAAATTTGAAATTATTGTGAGAACGATTCGACAAGCAATAAAGTAGGTAGCAAAATGAATTTATAGTTAATAATTCTGTATTTGAAATGTGTATTTCTTTTGTTTACATTTTTCACAGTTGTAGTAATTTTTCAAGTTTACTAACGGTGATCATTCGAAAGGTAATTTTCTGATCGTCCTTTGAAATCGATTTGATCCCGCGGCAAATATTTTTTTAATAAATATTTTCAGCATCAAAATAAAACCTAAAATTATAATATCCCGTGATTTTTCACGAGTCTGCGCTGCTATAATAATAAATAATAAACAGTTTTACGAAGTTATGAAGGCATTAAGCGACCAAATATTTTTTGCAAAATCAATAATACGATTGCATAGAATATGTAGCTATACAAAGATCGAAACGCCTTTAAATAACATATTTTTGTATAAACAAAGTTATTCAAGGTTCAATTTGTCGCCGTTTGATTGGTCGAAACGAAGGCGCGACTGTCGAGCCCCCAGACGCCTTTCCAAATTCAAAATATCGGTCTAAACAGGTTTTTGAAATATATAGATAATAATGAATTTATATAGGTACTCCACTGAATTGAAAAAATCCTAGACTTGTGATCCATCCACTTGGTTCAGACATTGTTCTACGGTATGCTCTGTTGTTTGAATATGTCCTATGTCCAATGTCCACATTCACAAACTATTTACACCGTTAAAAATGCATGGAAAATTTAAAGTAAATTTCTCTAATTCTGATCATAGTTCTAAAAAAAATTATACTTTTAATATATTCCTTAATTTTTATTGTAACTGATTTCAAAAAACCATTTAAAACAGCACATTCATAAACGGTTCAAATTGGCTACAACGTCATTATGACGTAGAAAACGATACTTGCTGGTAAGAGCGGTCGGCGTGACGTCATCGACGCCATATTTACGTGCAAAAACGAACGTGTTGTTTTGGCGGCAAATCAAAAACTGCACATTTTAAAGTGTTATAGAAAATGTATTCGTAAATATAGAAATAAAATAAAAATGCCCTTTTATGTGCATCATAAATATACAATGGTTCTGACTGCACTGAATGCAGTTTAGATTAGAGATACCATAAAATTGATTACCAATTCAATAAAGAATTTCGATAATTGAATCAGAAATAAGCGATCTACACACCATGCTGCGAACATCCCGACATATCGGGCTGTTAGCAGCTGGCTATTGTCTCCTGTCTCCTTTTTCCTCGTGCGAACCCGTAACATTCTGTTTCACGTTGTCTTCCGTCTCTTTTATTAACACAACAAATTCAATATAACCATCTCATTTCACTGCGGCGCATCGGTTGGTACTAGCGGCAGACGGTTTCTTCCAAATTGCAGTCAACGTGAAACAGAGTGTTACGGGTTCGCATGAGGAAAACAGAGATAGGAGACAAACTCCAACCTTCGATTTTTAGCCAGCTGCTAACAGCTGCTGTTCGCAGCATGGTGTGTAGTTGTGTAGACCGCTTTAACCTTTCCCTTACTGAGCTGAAAAAATCCGCGCGCTCCGGTGCTGTGTAATCACTACACAAGCAGAAATGGCCGATTTAAAAGCCGAAAAAAATGAATATGTATAGAAAATCGCTATATTTCATTATAGTAACAGTCAAAAATGATAATAATTGATATTTAGTTGCTGAAAACATGAAAAAAACATCGGTAGCTCAAAGAAACGATGCTCATACAACATGCGAAGAAACCACCCCGAATGAATGCCGGGCGGCGACTGGCGGCCCGCGTCGTGTTGTCCGCGGCGGAAACCGAAGGAACAAACACGATTGACGACTGACCAATAACCACACGATTCTCTTTCTCGCGCTTAATTATATCGAAGTAGGTGAGAGTGAGACGCGCATAGTGTCGCACTAGCCGCACGCTTCACACATTTGTCCGTATTTACCCGCAGCGCTGATCGTATTGAGAGACGTTTGATTGTATTGGTGAATTTATTTTCGATTCTCACAAAATACCTCTGATGTGCCCGATAGGTACGGATTATTATTTTTAAAATTTTTTTATTTAATGGTTAAATGTATAACGGAGGATTACCTAAAATCTGAACCCAGAATTTTCCATATTTACGGAGATATTAAAGGTGCAAAAAGCAATGTGTAGTAGATACACATCGCAGGCAAGGGAGGGTTAAGGAAAAAAAATCTTTCACACGGACACGCCCATAACACATTTCTATCAGTATTTATCATCAGTGTATAGTTGTACGTGTTTCGTTCACTTCGTTGCTTCGTCATTTCGTCAGACGAATTAATTGTTGTTGATTTGAAGAATTGAGTAGAGTGTTATTGGTTTCCGACCGGTAACGCGATTCGCCGGCTTGTTTTTGTCAGATAATGTGTTTTGTAAAGGTCAGACAGACGGTTGCGTAATATTTGATAAGTAAATAATAATGCTACGTTGTTAGGCTGTTTATTTGTACTTTATCAAAAAGTAAATGATAATCCATACAAAAATATTACAACATATGGTAAAAACAAGTCTTCATTAGGACAAGCTAAAAGGGTCGTACATATTTATGTAGACAATTATTACAACAATAGATAAATTGACACTCCTCTCAAATGGATTGTCTCATTTTGGGAGGCCTGTATGGGTACCGCCGCCTCGGGAACCATTTATTGGATAACTAACACCCCTGCGATAGGTCACATCAAGTGGTTCGCCATGTTTGGTGACTTAGCAGAGGTACCCGTGTTCAAGGGGTGAGGTTTGTTTAGGTCTTGACGGCGGATGCGTTTGCCCACCGACTATTGCGTAGCGGGCCGGATCGGAAGAGAGCGGATGAGTGAGACATTCTGAGCTCACCAGCCAGACTCTTTATACGTTTGACGGATTTATACGTCATTCACTTTTGGATACACTGACGCCCAGATTCCTACCCACCCCTCATACCTTTTTCCTTCCCAGAACTTCCTCTCCTTCCTTTCCATAAAAAGACCCTCCACACAGGATCCCCGAAGATGACATAGGCCCCTAGGGATTTTTTCCACAGGGCCTCCTGTATGGAGCTGATATAAAAAAGGAGGAACTAACGAACAATTTCTATCCAGAAAATCTACACTGGCCACGCAAACGACTTGTCTGTATTCTCGAATTTTATGGGAGGTAAATGCAATCTCGCATATCACATAGAGAAAATAGTAAGTATGCCTATCTGCAATTTTGCCTATCGGTAATTTTTAAGTACCTGCCTACCTATCTTGTACTAATTACTCTTACAAATATAACTTTTCTAAATTGGTATAAAATGCTCCCAGATAAGCGCTTTTATCATTGCTTTATATCCTGGTACAGATTAACGATAATAATCCAAACTTCCCGTAGATAAGAAGAGTTCACTATATTATCCCTATCATCATAATTATGAGACATGTAAAAAGTACATTAATTACATACAACGATTAGTTTAGCGATACGATAATACCGCATTAAAAACGCCCAAAGGCGTTCTGTCCGAAACGTTGGCTAAATAATGAGATATCAGAACACGGCATAATACCCAAAAAATAAATCAATTTAATACTTTCAACTTCATCCATAATATCCCACAATTTTTCACGGATCCGCACTAATTTTTAACCCGTTTAATCACAGGAGACCATATTTGTCCCAGCTCACATAGGTCTCGCAAAAATCGTTGTTTCTCCCTTACTATCATAGTTAGAAATGTGATCTAAACGGTATTGGAAAGAGAATACAACAAACTATATATTCAAATCTAAAAGAAAACCACAAAAAAATTAAAATTTACCCCTTTCTGAAACCAAAGTTTCCGATAGCAATTTGAAAAAAAATTATGGAACTTTGTGAATTTTTTTTACATGAAACGAAAAAATTGAGGTGACAGTAAGGTTTATAATAATTCATTTATCTAATGAAATAAATATGGGTTTAATTTTTTATTCGTTATCAGTAATTTTAGTTAGAAAAAAAAGTAAAGTGAGCCATTTTGAACTCTTTTTAAAGTTTTCGCAAAAAAAAAATATTTAAAAAAATACATAGTAATTTTTAATATACAAATTTGAAAACCTATTTCATCACCTTTTTTAGTTTTTAGTTTTCGAATACGTTAACAAATGTTCCATTTATTTGGATTTTATTGCAAAGCGGGAATATTTTTAGCCTCTGACAAAATACGCCAATTTTTTTATGGGTTAAATAACGAACGACTCGTGCACTAGGAAGGAATCTATTACAAAATGCTTGCTATACGTATAATTCACACAGTCAGATGACACCCGATTGCAACAGTGTAAAGGAAATTACGTTGATTATCTATACGAAGAATTACCTTCACAATAACATTACGTTGCGTTCGGCGTAAAAGCGTAGCTACCTACCGATGATTCCCCACTTTTAAAATTTAAATACAATAACAGGTATGGGAGTAAACGATTTACTTTAAAAATACGGTAGCAGACAACAACAAATAACCAGTCTCAACAAGAAGCTGTTCGATGTACTAGCAACAATAAATTCCTGCGCAACGCGTACAGGTTGATCGGTACACCATCTATAAAACCAGAAACGAGAGCAGAAAACACGTCCACAGCAGTTGATGACGGTTTAAAAGAAGTAGTTAAAGAAATAGAAGATAAGGAATACGAAGAATAAGCTAAATGAGTGTCGATTGAAAGGATTGGACTGAGAAGAAGTGGATAGCTAGCCTTGACATGGTAACGGCGCACAAGAGAAGAAGGCGTATTTGGCATCGAACCTCAAATACCAGAATACCAACAGATGACCGGTATTCCAACAGTCGAACAAATGCAGCAACCTTCAACTGTGACAGCATTGACAGCAGTAGAAATCTCATATGGTGGGATGGTGAGAGAGATGAAATATAATGCAACCGAGAAAGGGAAAACAAAACGAGATAAGATAAAGACATGAAATTAGTACGTATACTGGTAATAATGAGCAAACTCAAATGTTTAAAATATTCGGAATGGAAAGGAGGAGAAAATATATACGTTGCAGGTTGTGAGAAATGACTAGAATATTAAAAAAGAGAGTATGTTAACGAAGAAATAAGCAAAGATAATAAATTATTACAGGGAGTAAATATTTCGTGAGCGACGAGATCAACTTTAAAAGATATACAATTAAAATCCCTCAAACTAATTTGTTCGCTTTTGTAAACGACTCACATAATAGGTATCATAGGAGTCGTTGTATCTCACTTACTAACATGATGATAAACGTGATCTAAACTGTGTCAGAAAGAGAAAACATCACGCTCTATTTTCGAATCGAGAAATTAACCACAACCATTTTAATGTGCACCTATATGAAACCAAAATTTCCACCCACAATTTGAGAAAAAATAATGATTGTTTTTATCCACTGGAGCGACAGAGCAATTTAAAACTTTTTCTTGGATAGCTAAAGGAAATTTTTCCGCCCTCATTAAAAGAAATCATACCTCCGAATTTCAATATGGAGACATACAAACTGATTATAATTGTATATAGCCAATGAATTCACCAATCGTTTGTCTATTATCATATAAATGCATCAAATAAAGCCAAAAATATCTTGCCATCAAATTCTACCATGTTCAGATATTTGCTGCCATTCCTCTTCCAATTTTTTAAATTTATTTTGGCTCTTCATATTTTGTCGGCAACATGAGAATGAGTCGTTTCACCGACCTAATATATTTTAGTCCCCCATCTTATTTTCTCCTGGTTTAAGTACAAACAGGAGAGCTTTGGTGAGGTGTCACACAAAAAAGGGTGAATGACGAGGCACAGACTCTCGGCGACTTGCTTGACAACTACACTGCACTACAAACTATCAGATTTCAATCAGCTGACGTCTCGGCATATGTACGTCAGTGTTGCCACCTGCGAGTTTAAAAAGCGCCAAAAACTGCGCGCCATATTTGAATGGCGCTCGAAAAAAAGCTCGTGGTTTTTTGAAGATCCCCCTCCACCCTGAACGGGTCACGCAGTATGGGTACGTTCCCTTATAGCATCTCAATATGACCAGAAGGTATTTAATTATAATTATAATATTATGTCTCTCATTAGTCATCACTAGACATCGGATTATATGCACTACCAAAGTGCCAAAATATGCATGCAAATATGCACTAAAAAAGCCGAAATATCCACTAAAAATCCTTGATATGCCCAAAATATGCAAAATGCCATATCAAAAAACCATTTTTATTTTCATATATTTTATTTAAAAACAGGACAAAAACAGCGAAATATTCTTAAAAATATGCATAGTTTTTGTGACCATATACAATTAAGTATTTTTCCAAATTTTCGGTAGCAAATTTGTGACGTTTGTCACCCAGTATTAATTTCTCCGGCCAACCTCTCTACGGTCAACTATCGTCATTTGTCAAAATTAATTTTTAAAAGAAAGACAAACATTCCCCGGTTACGAAAAACCCAACAACATTTGAAAATCTCCTACTACCACCACACTAAGCGGAAGATGTTGCTTGTGCTGTGATGGAGGCTTAGCCAGCCGAGGAATCGAACACGGAACGCCTGGGTGGGACCCAAACGCGATGCCCACTCAACAGATACCTGTTTAGGCAGGGTATGGACCTGTGCCGTTGATGTAGGCAATGTAGGCATTAATGTTCTTCATGTCTTCAAGACACTTTTTACGAATCTTTTCTAATATTGAATTACCTAGGAAGGGCGTTGGTGAGTACGGTAATTGTTTCCAGTATTTCTATTGATTTAAATAGAGGAAGATTTTTTGTTTCTAATTTTTTTTATGGCATCTGGTAACTTGAGGAAATATGTTGAGATGAGGGCGATATTCTCCGGATGCGTAATCAAATGCTAGCTTGCTTGACTGAATTGCAAAGGCCTTTGAACTGTCAAATTTACCAGCGAAATATGCACGATTGGGAAAAAAGGCTAAAGTATGCATTAACGCCGAAATTAGAGAGTTATATGCATATGCAAATGCATATAATCCGATTTCTAGTCATTACTAAATACGTAATGCCAAGTAATAATAGGTCAGACCGAGTTATTCAGCATCCAACTACGCAAATAGTCGCAAAGGGTTCTAGTTCAAAGTCAAACGAGAATAATCAGCGAATAAAGTAGCACGTTGAATCAGCACGTGTAAGGTTTGGACACGCGACATTTTTGGCACCGACATGATTGGCAAAACACCCTTTGCCAACTCCGTAATATAAAGGTGCCGTAAAACCGAAAGGATTTTGCTTTTTATAGCGTCAAATTTACTACAGATATTATGTAAGTGTACGTATTTCATTTATTATGTTCCTAGCCAAATCTATTTGTGGGTAATACGTTACGTTTTTAATGCAATGTAATTCCGATCCGGGACAGGGGTGGGGAAATGGGGGCAATGCACTCGAGGGCAATTAATATTATTATGAAATTATGAAGGGTTCCATGACAACTCAGAAACAACTATTATTTGGGAGGCGGGAATGGGTACCGCTACCCCGGGAACCATTTATTGGATAACCAACATCTCTGCTCTTTGCTCTCTTTGGTGACTTAGCAGGGGTGCGCGGGTTCATGGGGTAAAGTTTATCTATGTCTTGGCGGCGGACGATCTAGACACACTGAACCCCAGATTCCTACCCAACCCTCATACATTTTTCCTTCCCAGAACTTCCTTTCCTTAAAAATTCCCTCCACACAGCATCCCCAAAGATGACATAGGCTCTGAGGGAAATAATATTTCTCAGGGCCTCCTCTGTGGACCTAAAGTTAAAAAAAAATCTCAACAACTCTTTAAAAAGTCGTTAAAGCTATGAATTTTTTTTTTTAAATAGCCCTTACCCTAACCTAACCTAACCTATTTAACCAATTTTTTAAACATATTTTTTCATAACTTTTAATGACTTTTCATAGGAGGTGTTGAGTTAAATTCATTCCGAGTTTCTCCAGTCACAATTATGAAGAACGGTAAAACTGATAACAATTTTTGGTAAATATATTATAGAGGCGCGCCTCATCCAATACAATCCATCCAATTTTGATCGTGAGGAATATGATTCAATTTGGGAGGCGGGTTTACCGTTTAGTGTACCGCCGCCTCGAAAATCTTTTATTGGCACCACCCCTGCCATAGGTCTCCCCATGTGGTTCGCTACGTTTGGTGACTAAGCAGGGTGCCCAGGTTCACGAAAATAAAATCAAAATTCAAATAGATGTATTTAAAAACACAATTCTTAAATGTGTACAAAGGATACGTAAATAAAAAAAAGCAGTAAATTTAAATATGAGGTGAGCAAATTTATTCAATTGTACAGCTTATCGCAAACACTAGGAGAAATATAAAGTGGCCAAAGCTTTGTGTAAACATGTTTTGAGAAAGAATAAATAATTTGTAAATGAAAAAATGTTCACTTATAATTTTAATTCTAATTTTGATAAAGCTGTGCTATTTCGACCAAATTATCTTGCGAACTCTCCAAAGGACTTAGCAATCTACTAAACATAGTATGAAGCAGCAAAAATGCTCAAACGGTGAGCTCTGTTGTCATGAAATTTTCATAGCTTAACTGTCCAATATTTCAAGGTCAAAGCAACATGATTCTGCTTGCAACTGGTGTAAGACCACCGTACAGAATTGAAACGTTGCTTGAAGTGGCTTTAGTGACTAGATCTGAATAGCCAGGTACTTCCCCACCTTCCTCTTCCTCGTCTCCTTCCCTTCTCCACTTACCTTCAGCCTCATAACATACCCCAATTGGGGATGTCATAGTCTCACTGGCTCCAGACGGGAGCAGTTGGGACTCTTGTGAGGTATTAACTATAAAAAAAATTTAAAAAAAACATCCTTTACAATGGAGCTTTTAAAAATCTAATTATTTCAATTTGATCAGTATACCAGTAGTTTAATAATTTCTGGGCTAAGGCCTCCATCACGACAAATGCAACATTTTCGCTTACTATGATGTTAATAGGAAATGTTCAAAAAACATTCTCAGGTTATTCGTAACCCGGATATATTTCTTTCTTAAAAAAAAATACGAAATTTAGGTTTTTTTAAGCAATGGTAGACTCTCACAAGGGGGATACTAACAGCATATGAAATACACTTTTTTTAATTGATTCAATAGTATTTTTTTAAATAAAACAATATTGGTTTTGAACCAGTAACGTGTAAGCCGAGAGTCAAGAATTTAACCGCTTTGCCACGAAGCTTCTTGAACCTCAAAATAAAAATCAAACACATACTTGGGACAATAAAAGAAAATGTATATTCAGTTCTCCATTATTTGAACAGCTTGCGAGTACGCTAATGATGACTTAGGTTAAATAACAGTGAAAACAATGGTGCTATTAATATCTGAAACGGTATGCCGGCTTTGTTATTTATTTTATTGAAGGTTATTGAAAGAACGCCAAGTATGCAAGAATCTCCGTTAAGGACTGAACGCGGATGGCGCTAATAAAAAGATGTCCAAAGAAGTGAAGCTAGCAAACCACAACGGAGTGCTTATACCAACCCTGATGATTGGCAGTGTAGCATTGAACTGACAGAGGAAGAATGAAAGTTACTGAATGATTTAGAAATGTGATCATGTGGTAAAACCATGTTACAAATGTGGAGATCTGAATGAACACATAGATAAAAAAAGCAAAGCGAATAAGAATAAGAAAAGGACATTTAGATCGTTTGGACATGAGGAGCCATTATTACATAAATAATATTGAGATAAATGTTGTGCTCACCTATAATTAGAAACATCATTACAACCATGTATAAATGTAAATTACTGTAAAAATTATGTGATGTATTCTGTTGGCGAGCCAATAAATAAATAAAAAAAAGGAGCCGATATACGAAGACGGCAGTCTAAAGAGAATAATATTATACAATGCTAAAGTGAGGAATACACGACACGACTAAGTGAATCAAATACTTGAGTCAGGTGACGTGAAGACTGTGAAGAGTCTGATATGTTGTGAGGCTGAAGGTAAGCGGGGAAGGGAAGGGAAGGAGATGAGGGAGAGGAAGGTGGGGGAAGTGCCTGGCTATTGAGATCTAGTCACTAAACACGGCAAAAGCCATTTCAAGCAACGTTTCAATTCTGAATGGTGGTCTTACACCGGGGCGATACTGAGAGTATCTTCCACTCCGGAACGTGCCGCAAATAATATAGTATATATATTATTTTAGAAATAACACAAATTAATCAAATAAATTTGGTACTATACTCAGATTACTCATAAAACACCACCAAATCAATTATAATGCAGAAAAACTTGTAGTGAATTAAACAAAATGTTGATGTTTTCTGGGTCACTAGTAGGATATTTCAAAATGTCATACTAATGTACCGGAACATTGTGCCTCCCGGAATTATTTTGTAGCGTACATGTAATATGTAAAACAGATACAATAATATTTGAGTCCTGTTGAGCATTCGAAACTTGGTATTTGGAAATGTCTGACTATTTAATTGGACGATGATTGAATACGAATGAAGGAAAGAGTGTGTGCCAAGACAATATTCTCACTTCAGAGAAACAATGTGAATATTAGTTAGTTATTTGAAGGTAATTAAAAAAAAAACACATTTAAAAAAAGGAAACTAACAATTATAACCAATTTTATAAGCCCCTGAGCTGACTGAATCACTAATTTGCGCTATATAAAGTTAAGCATTGATTATTACTACCCTAGTTGGTCTATAGTGACAGAGGTCACCCTCAAAATTAGAGACATTGTGAGGACTCTGAGGGACTATGTTAAAATCTGGACTCCAGAAGGACAGAGAAGCAAAATAATCAATATCAAAAATTAAAGGTCACACATACATGTATTAAATAATGTAAATGTCAGATTACTTAAGACAGGTCAAAAATAATCACTTTAATTGAAGTTAAATGACATAAAACGTATTATACTTAAATAATCTATTTAATATTAAAAGTTTTTTTAACGGGGTCAACGAATTAACATTTACTATGCTTCAAGTTCATTGCTGAAAATCACATAGGTACCTATTTAGTTTACTAAAACTTACAAAACCACTCGAGCGCTCTTTGCCACATTATGGCACTATTTCCAAATCCTCGGATTGCTCTGTTGCCAAAATGTGGCAAATTTAAATTTTTTTTTTTTATTAAAACGACTATATTGTACATTCAAAATATAACAAAATAAATATTCTCTAGATTCTTTAAAATGTTTTAAGGTTAAAGATTTAATTATATTTTTTTTATAAATCCTACAAATATGCGATAATACTGATAATTGATAATAAACAAAAGATAGGTGAATTCATTGACTACATAGAACTATAATCAGTTTGTATGTCTCCATAATCAAATTCCGAGTTATGATTTTTTCATGTGAGTGAAAAAATTTCCTTTAGCACTCCGAGAAAAAATATTTTAATTGCTCTGTCGCTCCAGTGGATAAACATGTTAATTTTAGTACATTGGTAAATATAACGTAGATATGAAATTGTTTGCAATGTCAATTACACCAGAACAGATGAACGAAGAAATATGTTGTGAATGTGAATGGTAGAACAAGTTGGAAACACTCGAGGAAAACATGGCATGATCAAGTGAATCAAATAATAGTTAGTCCATGTCAAGTTACAGAATAACAGAATTTTATGTATGAGAAGTACCAAAGTACCAAACTTTGTACATCCAGATATGATGGGCGCATATGTAAACATCTTGTATTAGGTCTGTATATTTTTGAGCCCATACCTTTTATTATATTTTCTATGCATTTCTATAGTCCATCATGGAGGAAACTGTAATTTAACTTTTTGATACCAACAGTACATAAATCAAATGATTGGTTATAAATTCATAAAATCTTATAACACATGTTTCTGTGAAATATCTGTAAAGTGAATCTTCATATGTTGTGTCTGTATGTTGATTCTGTGAAATGTTTTGTAATTTTTTTCTTTATATATTGTATCTGCGTATTGGGTTGGATAAGGTTTAATTTTTCAAAAGTACCAATTGACGATCCCTTAATGAGTTTTGATAAATCATGGGAGTGCGACTTCGTTGTATGTTTTATTTAATAATAAAAAAAAAGATAATGTATGAATTTGAATGAAGCAAGGAGTGTGTGCCAAGATCAAATTTGTATGACATCGTTAAGTTAGCTCTGAGATATTTAAAAGTTTTTATTCTGAAAATCATGACCACGCCCAACATCAAACTTTGTGCAAAGTCAGAAAGGTTAAAAAAAAAAATAAATTAATAGTAGTATCAAATATAAAGATAAATTCATAATATAAAATGCATATATATTAGAAGAAATTAGTTGTAAGGGCACAAGTGTCAGATGTATTTGAAATTAAAAACAAAACAACTTAAAACAGGCACAGCTGAAAACGAAAGTTGTTTTGACCTTGAGACTTGAATAATTTCACCAGATCAATACATTTTAACAACATCACCTACATTTCACCTTATTTCACGATATGTCCAATAATAATAGTTGCACTTAGAATAAAAGTATAATGCAGTATAAAGGGTCCCACAACAAGTCAACAAAGTCACATTTCAACGCCACATTGAAAAATCATTAAAAATGGTTCACTTTATTCAGAAAAAAAATTAGACCATAATCTAAACTAACGTAACCTACTTAGCCAAGTTTTTGTTTTTAAATACTCATAACGACTTTTCCAAAAAGTTAAGTAGTTGTGAATTGTTGAGTTGTCTGGTCACAGTATAAAGAAGCTATTATAAAATAATCATGATTAGAATAATTATGATACTTCGTAATATTATGTGCAAGTACTTAATAATAAAATGAATCTCATAATTTTGTGTTTTTATTATACTTAATATTTATTATTATACTCCCATTTGAGCTACCACATAAAGATAAGAGATAAAAATGTATATTAGCTTTGATAATAATGGAATATTAACTGAACCAGATAAGTAAAGCTAATTGTTTTCTAACAGAGAGGTAAATAGATACTCTCAGTATCACCCTGGTGAAAGACAATATCATTTGTTTAGAAAGTGATTTAGTCATGTTTGGTGATCAAATCTGAAAAAATAAGTATTTCTCATTCTTCCATATCCCTCTCTCAACTTAACACCACCTCCAACCACACAACAAAACCAAATGGGGGTAAAGTTCGGTTCTTGGGAAAAATTCCGAAAAAATAAGTTGAATTATTTTTATACTAACTTTGGGCTGGAAAATCCGAATCTGAAGGAATTAGGTTGGGGAGGTCAATATCAACTGAGTTACAGGACTTTAAAGTTTCGTACACAGGAACAAATCCGCAATGCATTTTTGACATATTATACTGAAGAGGTCAAAGTGATTCAATGACGCCAACCTCAGAAAATTGCAAAGTGTTGCCATTAAGCAATAATATCAATGTTATTATGTGAATAGAATGTGTCAATCACTTTTTTATCACAAACCATGTTACACAAACCTAGCGTAGCCGCTTAACTACTTGAAAACTGGGATGTTTTTCTTGCCTTGACGTGAGCAGGCGCTACAAAGGGGGAACATCCTTTTGTATCACAAACCATGTTACACAAACCTAGCATATTATTGCTTAATGGCAACACTTTGCAATTTTCTGAGGTTGGCATCATTGAATCACTTTGACCTCTTCAGTATAATATGTCAAAAATGCATTGCGGATTTGTTCCTGTGTACGAAACTTTAAAGTCCTGTAACTCAGTTGATATTGACCTCCCCAACCTAATTCCTTCAGATTCGGATTTTCCAGCCCAAAGTTAGTATAAAAATAATTCAACTTATTTTTTCGGAATTTTTCCCAAGTACCGAATTTTTTCCGAATCTAATAGGCATACAAGGCAATGGTTTAATTAAGATTATAAACTTAATTTATTCAATTGATTTTAGAGAAATGACGATATTTATTAAAATTCTATTCAATAAAAGTTTAGATAGGAAAGAAGATGTTTAATTTGACCTTGAAAAGGTCAAATAGTAGACAATCTTAGAGGTTAAATCTGTTGTTTAAAATGTCACGATTTTTTTTATATCACGATCAACACTTTCTAGCTTCTATCAATTGACACGTATGCCACGAATATCGATAAATTAAAAAAATTAAAGACGCCCACGAAAATGGAGCAATGAAAATGGTATTGAAAAAAGAATTACATTTTTGGAACCCCGACGCATATCGATTTTAGAAATATTACATAAAGTTCGCGCAGGAACGAAATATCTTCAAAAAGGGAGGAGCCGCTTAATTAATAATCTTATAATATATTATTTTACACTGATATAACCTACAAACTTCCTCGATAGTAATAAAATGTTGATCCGTTGGAGACGGCGAGGATTCTCTTAAAATAACCAAGTAAATTCTTCGGTTATTTGATTAGCTGACAGCTCAGCAGGTAGAATCGATAAAATACCACGAAAATACACAAAAATCAAACCGGATAAATAACTGAAATAGTGACAGCCAGCATAAGAAAAAATAACGTCACATTGAATACAGAGTTTCAGTAAAATATGATAAATTCACTCACCGAGCTTAGGAAGCTTGTTCGCTCGATCACAAATGGAAACTATCTGGTTGAACTCTGGTCCCCGATATACAGAACTCTTCGGCAAAGGTCGTTTGAAGGTCCAACAAGACTTTTTGTAAAATCTGCCTGGAAAGCCGAAATGTTCAAACCATCCACCTGGCGGCCATTTTCTCTACTCGGACGATGAACAATCTGTCGGTAAAACAGATTCGTTTCTAGGCAAAGGAAATATTTTAGTTAGTATTAAATCCGATAGATGGCAGGAATCTTAAAAATCATTCGGGTTTTTTGGATAGAAGTATTTTAGTTAGCGAATAAATTCGATAGATGGCAGTAATCTTAAAAACATGCGCTTGTAATCGGACGTGACGCTTCAAATTGACTATAGGAAATGTAATTTATTATTTTATTTTTATATGAATATCGGCAATACTGCACAGTCACAATAATTATAACAGTCGCGTAACTATGACATCCCGAATAAATCGGGTTCGTTGTAGGCTGAAGGATTTGTGGAAGAGAAGGTCGTAGGGAAGATATAAGGGGAATATCTGGCTATTCAGATCTGATCGCCAAACAATAACATGCGGTAGATAGTAGGTTTGACCGTGTTATATCAAAACCGTGTAAAATAATTTATGACTATAATAGACTCATAGACAATCATTGAATGACTGAAAAGACCTAATTTTGGAGACAATTATTTTCAATGTTTTAATTTCTACTGGAAATGTTTTTTTGATAAAGGAATTTATGGTACATACATGAATTATTTATGTCGTACAAAGATTAATCCATTATCCTTGTAATGTAATTCTTCCCACTATGATATTTACTCGTATGACGTATACAGTCTACATCAGTGATGAATAACCCGCGGCCACCGAACTCCATAAAAAAATATACCTATATATATGTATTTTTTTTTAAAAATAAATTTACTGTAGCGGTAAAAAAAAAACCGTAATAAAAACGTCATCTACTTTCAATTCCTGAGGCCATCTCTTTGGTCAGCTAGTAGCCCATTAGAAATTAGCGTGTGTCCGTAAATGTCACCAAGTTGATAGAATGCAATGTCATCGATAACGATTCCATCTGCCGAGTTTCAGCTCGATCGAATGTCGGGAAGTATGTTAATTTTCACTTTCAAGATTTGAATTAACTCCTTGTGTCGGTTCTGTTACAAGTGAGGGCGCCAGCTCTCCCTTTTAAATAAGAGAGAAACAAATTTGTATTTGGGTAGTAAACCATTTTAAAAGTAAAAGCTAAAAATATCATAATGTTGACAATTGGCTCACGAGAATCGGCAACGCATCCCGTAGTAAGTAAACAAACACTAGGGTTGCAGGACAAACTATTTTTTCGAAACAGCCAATTTTTTAAACATTAATATTAATTACTATTTCAGAAAAATCGACAGCCACAATTAATTGGAACAATTGGAAGATATCAAATTTTCACCTGCGGTGCTTTTGTTTTTGTTTTATTAAGAAGTTAACCATGTCATGTCATGTACCCTATGCTCAGTGGCATGTTGAAATGGATAAATTGGCCCTCCGGCTAAAAAGGTTGATCATTTCTGGTCTACAGTATAACAAATAGCAAACCGATTACATTCAAAGCACGCGCCTTGTTTAATTTTCCTTTTGTGATCTTCCCCCTGTTTCTCTACAAATAACTTTGTAAGAGATAGGCATGAGCAATATGAGCATATTCCTCTAATAAAAACATCACAAAGCTACCACGATTTTTTTTCATTGCTTTTTCGGGCGGTAAGGCGAAGTTTAATGCTAAAGCACTATTTTAGATTAATGTTTACCACGATACGGTTTACATTATAACCACTCGAGCGCTTTTTGCCACATTATGGCAATATTTCCAACACCTCGGATTGCTTTGTTGCCAAAATATGGCAAATATTATCTTTAAAATGTTTTGAAGTTAACGATTTAATAATATTTTTTTTTATAAATCCTACGAATATGTGATAATAAACAAACGAAAGGTGAATTCATTGGCTATATATTTTTTTTATAGAGAATACCTCACAAGAGTCCCAACTGCTCCCGTCTGGAGCCAGTGAGACTATGGCATCCCCGATTGGGGTATGTTGTGATGCTGAAGGTAAGTGGGAAGGGAAAGAGATGGGGAAGAGGAAGGTGGGGAAGTACCTGGCTATTCAGATCTAGTCACTAAACACGGCTAAAGCCATTATTAAGCAACGTTTCAATTCTGAAAGGTGGTCTTACACCAGGGCGATACTGATAGTATCTTCCACTCTGGAACGTGCCGCAAATATAGTATAAATTATTTTTTATTAATTAATTGTGAAATAACACAAATTAATCAAATAAAATTTATTTGCGCACGCCGGGTTCGAACCCGCGACCTTCCGATTGGGAGTCAAGTGTCTTACCACTCGACCACGGACGGTCGTCAACGTCGTCTATATAATAGTATAATCAAATTGTTCGTCTCCATTTTCAAATTCGGAGGAATGATGTGGGTGGAAAAATTTCCTTTAGCAATCCGAGAAAAATGTTTTAATTTGCTCAGTCGCTGCAGTGGATAAACACAAGAACATATACTTTGGATAAAAAAAGCTTTTCGTACCGTTTACATTGAGAAGAAATAAAATAAATATGTTAATCACTTTATAAAAAAATATAAGGGTAAACCACTAAAAAATGTATTTTTTTCATTAGAAATGTACGAAAGCATATGAGAAACAACTTTAATAAATACAAGAACATGCCTAAAATTATGTGTAACAGATTAGATTGATTAACTTTTATCTTTCTTATAAAATAATTCTCAAAATAAATAAACAAAACTTTAGACCTTGAAATCCTAACCTCTAGACTAAGTTTGCCAAGCGATTTTTATGCATATTGCCTAAATTCGTGGCGATATAAGACACTGAGAATACATACGTGTTTGGCTTGTGGCTGTTTCTTACGTTTATAAATCGAAAATATTATAAGTTAGGAAGGAGAAACTGATGATAATTTATTTAATTGTTACGTCACCCTAGCATTCTTTTCGAATCTCGTCATTTTCAGCGCGGATATGGTTGTACCACACATACGCCTCAGGGATCTCATTTCATCAGCATTCAATCTACTTTCATCCTTTCTCTGCCAGTTTCGTGCTACCACTATCTAAAATAATAATTACCCACAGGACCTATGTCATTTTCGGGGATTTTGGGGAAGGGAAGGGAGTAGTGAATCTGGGTCTCGAAGAGTCCCATGTTTGTAGGAGGGAGGAAGCACAGAAGTCAAAGCACTAGGAAGTAATCCAAAATCATATGTTTTTATTTTGAGAATTTAATGGTTTTGAAATATTATTACAGATTTAATTCAATATTGCGAGTAGAATATCTACTTGTTGGCTAATGATTTTTATCAACCTAGAAAAAATAGGATATCAGGCCCATAAAAATTGCTTAAAGGTGCAAAATCTCCTACCTATAAAAACCTTGTCACATTTTTTAAAATATATTGTGGCAAATTAAGTTCTTTAGAAAATGATCGGAAAAAAAATTAATATTTGTGCCTGAACTTCACAATATAAAATATAAAATAAAACAAGCGGTTTCTATATGCTACCTACTTAAGACACTTGTCGAATAACTAGAGCAAAAAATTATCAGTATCTAATTGCAAAAGTTACCTCGAAAATCATTATAAATTGATTTCTTTAATGGCTTATATTTTATAATTTAATACACAAGTAATAAATATCCGTATCCAGGAAAAATCATAAGCACATATCTGTATATTAATTAATATCACTTTTTTTGGATATTAATTTGGTTGGATAAATTGGCCACAAATCCAAAATTATGTTTTGTGTGTATATTAAATGACAATATTCAAATGATTCGAGTTTGTTTATCTCACGTTACTCCGTTATTTCAACGGTAAACCCATACGTCATCGAGTAAACCCGAAATTGTCAGAAATCTCGCTTTGGTGGCTGGAAATTGAATGTAGGGGCGCATAAAGTAATGGCTGTAAATTGAATGCATAGCATTGAATTACAAATGGGACGACCGACTTGAAAATAAGGTCATAAATTCACTGTCGGATTTCGAGGATTTCTATAGCGTACGGGCCTCCCAATCCATTGGAATGGATTCATAAAATAGGCCCTTCAATTCCAAGTAGTTATTGAGATAAATAGAGAGGAGTTCGCTGAAACTGAAGATAAAAGAATACGCTAAAAACAGGCGTGGTCTTGAAGCTGAGTTAATTTTTTTTCGGGGGAGAGTTCCTTTGATATCTACGAAGAAACTCTAGCGTTCGTCAATCGAACGATAATGCATTTAACGAGCCATCACAATACTTACCAACTCAAGGATTTCACATATTTACGCTTCTGTGGTCGATCGACACGGATCGGTAGGATAATTGTCGGTAACTTCTCATCGTTCCCTAGGACAACTGCAGATCGCAAACAAATAGGTGACAGTTAACAATGATAAAGTGTCCTCCATATATTCGATATCAACTGTTGTTTGTATGTTAGCGATCTGCAATTGTCCTAGGGAACGATGAAAAGTTACCGACAATTATCCTACAGATCCTTATCTATCGACCATGCTAGCACCCCTGGCGTCGGAGATATATTATAACGAAAACCAAATAAACGGCATATTTCTGAACGTTACCGAAAACTAAAAACTAATTTTGAAAGGTGGTGAAATTGGCTTTAAATTTTATTATGCAAAATATATACATAATTTTAAAACTATAAAAATGTTGAATGCAAAATTAAAAAAGTTTTTATAAGGCTCATTCAACGTTTTTTTTCTGACTAAAATTATCGATACGGAAAAAATAAAAATCCACACATATTTTATTAGATAAATGTATTATAAACTTAATTCCAAAGCTCGAAAGTTCAAAGCTCGCAAGTTTAAAGCTCAAAAGCACAAAGCTCGAAAGCTCAAAGCTCGTAAGTTCAAAGCTCAAAAGCACAAAGGATGAAACCTCGAAGCTCTAAAGTTCGAGGCTCAAAAGTTCAAAGCCCTTTAGAGGAGATTTGTGGCCTCCCGTTGATAAGAAGGAAATGTGTTGGGCCTCCATTTGAAAAGGACGTATCGGTGTGTCGGGATACCTCAGCGCGTGCTGTTCGGAATAATAAACTCGAGATGATTGCGTGAGAGGATGTTGTATTTACAGTTGACTATTTACAAATGTACAGTATTTTTACAAACATAGAAAGATTATTCCGAGGCTCGCGGGACTGCAGATAAGAGCGTTGTAGATGCGCATCCTGTTACGCGGCCGGAGGTTCGTTACCGTTTGAAGTTTGAACGCCGCGTTGACTGAAATACTATAATATAGCCGATTTGGTAAGTAATTGAGCGGCAGGCTAAATACGCTCACGATAGAACATTTCCGATATTCCGGCGCGGCGCAGTGCACCGCGTGTCGCAGCTCCGAGACCTTTCGAGAAGGTGGCAAATAGTAATGCACCGGTGATGACGGTTCCTGGTACCGCCAAGTAAAACAAATACGTAGAATGCAGTGCGAAGGTACTAGGTAGGTACTATATATCCCGAAAGCTCAAAGCTCGTGTGTTCAAAGCAATATTTTACATATCGTAAGCGGTTTTTTATCAGTTGTATAAAATTTACAACACCTTTATTAGTAAGGAGGTTCATGTATATCTACTAAGGCTTTATGTATATCTTCTAGTCAATACTGTGCCAATGGTAAATTGGCTTTCTTCTGTAATTTATCCATTGCAAGGGGCGCACATATCTGATTTAAGAAATCGTTTATTACCCACGTGCGTAGGCAGCATCCAGCACCCACCACCTACTCATATGATCGATAAAATCCTTTTACTTGTAGACATAATTCAATGAACTTCGTAAATTCGAATTTGAAGTCGGCAGTTTTCACATTTTTACAGGGCCTCTAGCAGTCCAGTACAAATATTAAATATCGGAGTTATAAAGGATTTCATCAATAATTTCGGTAATTAGTCGATACTTGCTAGCATGGCGACAAAAAATCATATATTTCATTTGACATTTTAATAGACTAAAATATTGTTAAGTTTATCGACATGATGAAAAGCGAATGTTTAAAAGCTAAAGTTGAATTTAAGTTACGCAATTAGTGTGCACAAGTTGTTTCACGACTTTAGTTGCATCGCTAGTTTCACGTGTAAACATATGTTTCATCATGCATGAATCAGTTGTATGCCGCAAAATTAGAATCGCTCCAGCGCGAAATTACGGCACCACTAATGGTATGTAACTAATTGCATAGTGTAAAAACGTATTGCAACTAGTGTCGCGAAACCACATCACCTGAACGGACGTGTGTTCCTTATAACTGCGAGGGAGACAACTTCAACAACAAGAAGTGGCAGGTCCGAGCTCTTTCCAGAAGGTGGTCGAAATTAAATTGCCTAGCGAAGTAGCAGTAGAGATGCGGCCATGCAGTAATAATAATAATAGTCGCCACACACCCCCCTCCTAGCGACAGCGAGGATTAAAAGATGATGCAGGTCCACGGTGGAAGGTGAAGCTCGACGCACGATGGGCGGAGTGTTGATGATGAGATTGTTGCTCGACGCGCGGTGGGCGGAGGTTTGTTGTTGAAGTTGAACAACGAACGAACAACAAGTACAACTGTGTGACACTGTCTGCAGAGTGTAAAGACGGAAGAATTATATCGCCACCCGGTTGGGCCGCATTGTGAGGCTGGTTAAGGTAGGGGGTGTAGAAAAGGATTTATTAATGCGGGTTTTGTAGAGGTTCGTATTATAATTAAGGAAGAAAAACAGGTGCTCGTTCCACAAACGAGTCGACTCACACAAAAACAAGTCGAATAAACGATTCGTTCTTATGAAGCCAACATCAACACTGTGAATGGGTGATCCGCTCGTGTCCGTCGAGATTCGTGCACGTGGACAGGTGCACATGGGTTCAATGTTGCTAGTTCTTTTGAGCCGGCTCCATGGAAATACTTGCAGAACAGACTCAGCATTCCTGCATTGCTTTTGTATGGCAATCAGTCTCTCATTGAAGCAGATTTAATGCAGGACTAAAGAATTTGAGAGCTTTATTTTTAATTGATAAACTAATGTTTAAGACAAGATTTTATGCATAGCACAAAAGGTAAAAATTATTATAAGCAATAATTATCAGCCTGAAACACTCATCCACATTGACACAATCTTCCGAGAAAAGATACATGCCGCCGACGGGACTCGAACCCGCGCCCTTCTGATGTTCGGTCAAGTGCTCTTAATCCACCGAGCTACGGCGGGTTACCTGTCACCCGCCAAATGATTCAATTTATACTAATATTTCTATAATACATATATTACTGAAACGAAACTCACGCAAAAGTCAATCTATTCAAAACAAAATAAAATGGCGGCAGAGGAATTATTTTATTTTGCACTTTGATTTAACGAAAATTGAATTTTGTTTTCAAATGTCATTAATTGTTTTTTTTAGTAATTAGGTTGAAATGTAGTGTATTTTCCAAAATGTATTTATTTATTTATTAATTTACCAGAAAAAAATTCACATTACGAGTGATTACATTATGCAAAGTTTTACAATTATTCATTATTATTCTACTACTCCATAAGTTGAGCTCTAGGAGCTCGTGTTTATGGGAGGAGTATTTACATGCAAAAAAATAATGTTCTAATTAAATATGTAAAAAAGAAACAAAGACTTATGAAATAATTACAAAAATTATTTAATATATGCCTAATAAAAGTGCGGCGATATGTGGAATATTTACCAAATGCGTTGATTTTAATAGAAAAATATTTGTCATGAAAATAGAAATTAATATTCATTAATAAAAGTTTAAGAAAAACAAATAGGTGATGTGCTTCTTCAGGCATAAAAATATTAGCTCTAAGATTCATTACATTCCGCCCCGTAAATATAAACGATTACTGGCGCTCGTTTTTAGGTTTCAAATGAATTTCAGCTCCATTTACCCAGCCATTCATTAAATTCAAACTTTCAGGACGGGTGCTGAAAATTCCCGAAATCGATTCTAGGCTCCCCTGAGCTTACCGCGTTTGCGCACAAAACCAGCAAAACTTCTCAAAACCGCCGCACCCGAGAGCGCTTCCGTTTTTGTTTATCGGATCTGGCCTTTTTAGGTTATGTCATAATTTTACCAGTTTCCAAAAAAGAACACTTTCACAATGATTATTTCACCTTGATTTTACTTAGCACTTTGGTTTATTTTGGAATTTTTTCCACTGCTTGGGCCAGATTCGAAGAAATATTCAAAATCAATTTTCTGACATGGAAAATCTACTTGTGTTCGTAGACAAGGGAGGTTTTTTTGAGGTTAAGTCGTGGAGTGAAAGTTTTAATACGAAATTTATACATGTCATTGTTGTTAATTAGATTTATTAGTGTTTTAATAATAATTCGTGGTTGTGCGCATTACTATAATTAGTTGTTACTGTCAGAATTTGTATCTAAGTGTTATAAATATAAAATAAATCAAATAATATTAATAATAATAATAAGTTGTTGTAATTGGTGTCTTCTATTATCTACTTATGTAAATTTTAATAGTATTAATAAAAATAATCGTGAATATATTTTTATATTTATCTCTTCCAAGCAATATGTTTACAAATGTTGAAATTTTTTAATTGTTAAAATTGTTTACCACATAAAAATAATTCTTTTATCGATCGCGTTAAATAAAATTAATCAAAGTGTTTTTATTATTATTGTGTGTTCGGAATTCATCAGAAGGCAGTATATTTAAAAAAGGTAACATTTAAAAATGTATATTTAATATTTAGGTTTAGTGTTAGGTTTAATAAACAAATTTAAATGGCGAATGATAAAAAAAAAACAACCTTGTTATATATTCGAACCTTTAAGGTTGAATTTTTAGGATGTTGTATAGAGAATTATATATTTTTTCAATTAGTTGAAAAGAATGTAACTATCGGGAACTTTCCTACTTGGACAGTCAAAGCTTCCTTACTACATATATGTAAAAAAATGTATCTAACAAATAAATAAATATAAATATACTTACGATCAAAAAATACTAACAAGAAGTACTCGATATTTAATAATTTATCATCGTGCGTTTTGAGCATTTTTATTGCTTACTTGAATGTAGGTATATATTAAAGCAAGTTTTGAATGAAATAAATCGATATTAAAATTTTAAAAAAATTGATACGGAGAATAATCGATCTTTCACATCAGAACTTCCCTGTACAGTTGCAAGCATTTTTAAACTTTTATTCTCTACCGCTGGTTAATGGCTCTTAGGGACGCTTGATTTTAAAATGCAAATAAAATAAGCCGTGTGTAAGATATCCTCTAATTTTTTTTTACTTATGTGAAAGTATATTTTAAGGAAATAGGTAAAAATAACGTCTTTCAAATGTCCGCCACGGCTTTGCTTAATGGCGCACGAGCGATTTGAGGGCATGGTTATCGTGCGATTTAACGCCTTTAGACTTATTCCTTTGGGCCTATCTTAAACCACAGGTCTATGTAAATAAAGTGCAAACAATTGATGCCCTTAAATTCAACATAACAAACGTCAACTAGCAAATTCAGCCAGATTTATGCAAGTCATTGAAAATTGGACCTACCGAATACGCGCCACAGAGCAGACATTTGAAAGACGTTATATTCTACACTTATGGATATATGTTATAAGGAAGACCCTACATTTAAAGTTAATAGGGTATTACCAGAATATCGGAAATTAGTCCTTTTTAAATCAATTTGAAAAAACATAAATTGATTTTGAAAGCTTGTTATTTTATCTGGTGAATGCAGTTTTTAAATTTTGAAAACTAAGTTTATTTTTAATATTCTAAGGTTGTACCGTTGGTCGTTGGCAGATTTGTTCAATTTTCAAACGAAATATTGTCAATTTTCAAACAAATCATATAATTATACAGAAAAATAAATCAATACATAATCTAGTAAAGACAGTTTTCAGAATTTTAATTTTAGTTAAATTAAAATCATTAAAAAATAAATCCGAGAACGTGATTTGTAACGAAAATACCCCAGTTTTTCTATCTACACACTTATTTGTTTAGACAGTATTAAAAAAATCATAAATACTTATGATCGAAAAATACTTACAAGAAGTACACGTTATTTAATAATTTATCATCGTACGTTTTGAGCATTTTTATTGCTTACTTTTTAAAATTTTTATACAGAAAACCTCACAAGAATCCCAACTGCTCTCGTCTGGAGCCAGTGAGACTATGGCATCCCCAATTGGGGTATGTTGTGAGGCTGAAGGTAAGTGCGAAGGGAAGGAGATGGGGAAGAGAAAGGTCGGGAAGTACCCGGCTATTCAGATCTAGTCACTAAACACGGCTAAAGCCATTTCAAGCAACGTTTCAATTCTGAATGGTGGTCTTACACCAGGGCGATACTGAGAGTATCTTCCACCCTCCACTTGAATGTAGGTATATATTAAAGCAAGTTTTGAAAGAAATAAATCGATATTACATTTTTAATTTAAAAAATTTGATACGGGGAATAATTGATCTTTCTCATCGGAACCTCCCTGTACAGTTGCAAGCATTTTAAAGCTTTTATTCTCAGCCGCTGGTCAATGGCTCTTATAGTAAAAACATAAATAAGAGAACAGAGTGATACTACTGATAATTATCAATTGCAGGTATTACGAAGAGCTTGTAAAGACAACTAGAAAATAACTACAAAAATTAAAACTACAGGTTGCCTCAGATTAGGAAACCTAAGTGAGAAAGAATTTAGACAGAATTTAGGTCAAAACTTATTTAGGCTCTCATACCCTTAAATTAAATAAATCTATTTGTATCGTGTATTGCCTATAATTTATCTCAATCTATTTTCTAATTAGATTAATATCATTCGAAGCCTTCACAGCAATCCGTCGCTTAACGAGAGACTGAGACTTCATTTAAGAAAATAAATATTCTAATCAAATTCATGTACTACTGTACCGCCCATTAATTATTTTTGCTTTTCCCAAACACGGTCATTAAAGAGCACAATTATATATTAGTATTAAAAATATACCAGGATCAAATAATGACTTCTCCAAGTACATATTGTGTCCGCTATTATATCCTCTGCGCGCAAACTGTATATAAATAAACATCTTTTAACTTTAATCTCAAGTGACCTACCAGGTAAGTATGGTCCTATACATTTTCATTATAAAAAATACATGTTCTCCTGAAATGAAGCTGACGACACGGTATCGCTTCCAAGTAAATAAGCACACACTTAACACTACAAATTCACATCGACGGATCTGACGGACCTGCCCTGATGATGGACACTGCAACGCTGTCCGAAACGTCGGCTAAAGAAGGAGGTAGCACAACACGGCATAACACCACAAAAACAAACAACGAACATGTTCATGTACATTTTTAGGCAGCACCGCGCTAGTTGTTCAGATGCATTGTACATATAGTTTTGTATCGCTGATCAAAGAACCGGTGGATTTGCATCCATTGTTTTAGCCATAGGTTTTTTATATTTGTCTAGTGTGTAGTTAGAAGTAAGATTGTAGAAATTATTGAGATTTGTACAGCGCCCTTGAGGTGATTTTTCACAAAAACGGCGCTATACAAGTCATCCAATTATTATTATTATTATTAATTGTGAAAACTTTGAATTAAATCTAATAATACAATGCTTTTTACTTACAGCATGTATAAACTTTGCCATTGAAACCAATTAAAAAATAATAAGACACTTGCTTTTGGAATAATGTTACTTCTAGGAATTGAGTAATGTAGCTGTGGGAACATTGATCCCAAAATGCTGTTTGTTGTTCACAACAGCGCTCTTAAAATAATGGGAAACATTCAAAAAGCAGGTACAGTAACAGGTACAGTAGAACTCTCAAAGGGAGATCAGTGCTTTGTTTGTTTTGGAAACTCAATATTGTCATTTCCTTGTTATAGCGGGGCCGCGGGCTAAGATCTGAATCTAGGGACTTGCTGTTTATTTGCTCGCATTTCAGGATTAAATTTGATTCCTAACATTTAAATGATCAGATATGAAATTAAACAATTTTTTTCACTTTGTTCCACTTGTTTATTTACACCAGGACCGGTTTCGTCCTACTACGGACATTTTCAGACAGATGTATAAACCCAAATATATGTAAAACCCTAATAACAATAATTACCATAGGGCTATCAATATTTGTTAATTAAGCCCTAAGCAACAAGGAGGGAATATCCCAACATTACCAAAATAAAATATCAGTGATCACAGACCTTTTCAATTATATAAATTCATATAGATTTATGTCAATTAAAAATAACCTTTTACTATGTATCATCATTCATAATTTTAATAATAAACTTTATAATTATCTATGTGTATCTTAACTTAACAAAATAACTGATAATACCTTAAATTAACAAAATAGAAACATTCATCATATAGAGACAATGTTGTGCGCCCCTGCCTAAGTTTGTATAAATTCCGTAGCATAAGAATTTCAACTACCAGTCTGAAAATGTCCGTAGTAGGACGAAACCGGTCCTAGTGTAAATAAACAAGTGGAACAAAGTGAAAAAAATTGTTTAATTTCATATCTAATACAATGGAATTCCACCATGAATTAACAGTTAAAAAACTAGACTCATTTAAATGATCGTCCTAGATCCATAAATGTTTTTAGACGGCCTTCGGAGAGCTAAGATATAAATCGGAAACTGATCGAAAATCTAACCTAATAAATCCAAAGCTATTGACTTCCTTTTCTATGTAATTTTTTCATAGTTTAAAAAACATTGTTTTTTAATTATCGTTATTGCTGTTTTGGAGATGAGAGTGTTAGTATACCAAGTTTTTATTTAATTTTGACTTTATTTTTGAAATTATACTCGTAGCTTAAGAGTGATTGACCAACAGCTGAGAATAAAAGTTTAAAAATGCTTGCAACTGTACAGGGAGGTTCCAATGAGAAAGATTTATTATTCCCCATATCATTTTTTTAAATTAAAAATTTAATATCGATTTATATCATTATTCAAAACTTGCTTTAATATATACCTACCTACATTCAAGTAAGCAATAATGATGATAAATTATTAAATATCGTGTACTTCTTGTAAGTTTTTTTGATCATAAGTATATATAATTTTTCAAAAATGTCTATGCAAAATAAGTGTGTAAAATTTTTTTTAAATATTTTAGTTTGTAAGACCTTAAATAAATAAAAAAAAACTGAGGTATTTTGTCACAAAACACGTTCTCGGATTTATTTTTTAATGATTTTAAATTAACTAAAATTTAATATTTTAAAACTGTGTTGACTAGATTATGTATTGATTCATTTTCTTGTATGATTATATGATTTGAAATTTGTGTTGTTGAATAGAATCTATAGTTTGAAAATTGAACAAATCTGCCAAAGACCAACGGTATAACCTTAGTATATTAAAAATACACTTAGTTTTTCAAAATTTTAAAACTGCGTGTACCAGATAAAATAACAATCTTTCAAAATCAATTTATGTTTTTTGTAAAAAAGAGTCGATACGTCTGAAATTTGATTTAAATAGGACTAATTTCCGGTATTCTCTGGTAATACCCTCTTGACCGATTATTTTAACATTTTGAACATATGGAATGATACCTAGTTACACTAACAAAATTTAGGGTTGGGGGTAGTTAATTACAGTAACTGTTTAAGAACTTTCATTCAATAGCACAATGCCTCTTGTCATGCCATACTGCGCTAGAATATCTGTTCTGCCATGTGGTATCTCGAAAAAAAAAACGCGGTAAATAATACTGCTGAAGGTTTCAAGCACTTATAGGCCAAAGTATTTCAACAATTGGATAATGTTGAAATTAAGTTTTGTGAGATTTTATATGGATTTTGACACTAGTGCAATATTTTATTATTATTATATATGTACAAGCTTCTGCCCGCGACTTCGTCTGCGTAGGATTAGTACTTCGAGTAATCTATTTTATTTTCCTAGGTCCCATCTACGTTTATACCAAAATTCTTAAACTAATTATTTAAAATATGTATAATTCTTTCTTTTTCATGGCATTTCACCCTAAGGGAGTGTTTTCTTGATTCGAAGTATTAGGCGAGTACTTCAAATAAATTCACTAATTTAAATATTTTTCAAAATAGAATATTGATTTAACAATCATTGTTTTGCAAAATGTCAATCTCAAATGTTGACGTTTTCTATTAAACGATAATTATTATTTTCAATATATTGAAAATAAATAGCGAGCTTTATAAATTACAGCCTATATGTTATTCTGATGTATGAGCTATATTATTGTAAAGTTTCATTAAAATCCATTAATTAAATTTCGATTTAAAGAGTAACAAACATACATAGATCCATACAAACTTTCGCGTTTAAAATATTAGTAAGATAAGATAAAATAAGATAGATTCACCACTAGCGTGTCGGTACGTTTTCCTTTAAGGGGATGGTAACGTATTTGACTTTATTTTATTTTTATAATTTCATATGATTGCACAACGTCTTAAGATTGTTGTGTCAAAATTTAAAACAAATCGGCGGCAAAATAAATATGGTATAGAACTGGTATAAACAAAATTTTCATGATTAGTATTGGATTTTCTGGTATCCAAAACTTTAAAGCGATTTTCTGACACTTGTCATTTTTGAAGCCGGTGAACAGTTTAAATCCAAATCTACTCGACCGATTCTTTTGAAATTTTGTATGCTACTTCCTTACACGAATGACCAGGTAGTGCAAGGAGCTTTTTTATTATTTTTATTATTATTTTCATAATTATGACTTTTACAATAACAAATAGGCCCATTTTTTAGATGAAAATCGGTTTTTCACTTCTAAATGTCACCAAAATTTTAAAAATCATAAGAAAATAAATTCCTTCCAGCATTCCTTAGGAAAGTGGTTATCTAATGATATAATTTTTTATTTTTTGATTTCCGATGATCCAGTCATGAGTTATATATTTTTTATTTTTTTATTTTTTTTATTTAATTTATATCATAAGGTTTACATTTTTTTTGGCCTTGCCTGTCTCACTAGGAACTCCTGTGTCGAGACAGACTAGTTTACAAATATTTTTTAATTATTATATAAAGTACATTTTTCAATAAAGCAAAAATATTTGACAAAATTTTCAGGTTTGTAGGTAGTGGTAACATTAATGAGATATACGATTATATTTGGATGATCCATTGTTTGATCAGGATTTTGTATTTTTTAATATTATTCGATTGTCTTGTTTTGTCAGGTAGGTTATTGTATATTTTGGACGCAATATATTTGAAATTTCTTTGACCAAATGTTGTGTTTGTTTTAGGTATTTGTATAAGTTCTTTGGTTTTGTGCCTCGTGTTTACAATATTTTGGGTATTTTTATAAAATGTATGTGTTTTATTTTTAAACAGATGAGTTAAGATAGTTTTTGTGTAAATTTGTCGAATATCTAATACATGGAATTTGTTGAATATATCTACAGTACTTGTTATTATGGGAACTTTAAGAATAACTTTCATAATTAATTTTTGTGCCTTCGATAATGAATCTATAGCTGATAGTGTTGTACCTCCCCATGCGATTATTCCATATTCAATGATTGATTGACAAAGAGAGTAATAAACAATTTTCATAGATTATTACATAGTTATGCTGTTCACCGGCGGACAACTTTTTTTCGAGGCACCTCTGAAAATTTGCTGCCGTCGCGTTGGCATAATTATTTATATTTTGTTTTAAAAAATTAAGGAATTTTTTTTTTGTATGTTGTACTATAATTTTAGGATCAATTAAATAATTGTATATAACCTGTAGACTCTAAAAAAAATTTTTAAAAATGGGCCCTTTTTACGCCGAATTAATATTACCATCCCCTTAATTGATAAGTTACTTATAGGAAATTAGGAACCCCAAAAATCGTTAAAATTCCTGGATTGAACGCCATAAACAGACGATGAGTATACTAACTAGACAATGTACTTTTAAAAAAGCATAACGTAGAATAGAACGTAGAAATATAATAGTTTTGGAGAAGAAAATGGGAAATACTAAACCTCATGAAATTATTTTCTTCAGGGCCTCCTGTATGGAGTTAATGTAAAAAAAATTAACTGCTTAGATTTTGACGATTTTATTTAGGTATTATCAACCGAGGTGCAGTTTTTCCTTTCGCTCAGTATTCACCGTTCTATTTCTAATTATAATAATAAAAACTATACTAACAGACATAACAATTTGTCATAATAGACCCGTTATAGTTTTACATGACACAGGTTTACCCTAGTCAGACACGCATTGAAAAAATAACATGTAATTATAATATATGTATAGATTAAATAATAATAAAAATAAAAAAAAAATACTTATATCATTGATGTAGATATTCCAAATTCCTGTAAAATTGAAAAATCTGTTTCTGAAAAAATAAGATAATATACAGATTAAGGAAATGAGAATAAAAGAATTTTTCATTCTCAGACTATAAAAATATTACCGTTTATTATTTCGGGTACTGGCATTATACCCAGCTCTCTCATTAAAAATTTAGGATTATTAGATTTGTCAAAGAATTTATATATAAAAATGCAAAAATCAGTCATTTTAAATACATGTAGGATTACGAAAGATTTTTTTAAATATTTATATTGAGGGATCTGTAGGATTTATCGGTCCAGTTAGGAGTTATACCGAGCGGAACCCTCTGATATGATATCTGGAGTCGGTGAATTATTTTCCCATCTTGTCTCTGGTGGGTTGACGTGTTGTTCTTGTATTCTTCTGTATTCATTAAACTTAAATATTGCAATTGCATAGCATGGATTGACTAGATAATCATTTGTGCAAAAGTGTGTGGAAGGGTTTGTTTTTTCCTGTGGGGAAGATTTAACCCGGACATAAAGTCGTAAGAACATAAAAATAACTATATATCGTCGTTTTGTGTTATTTCACTTCAAGTGGTGGTTATGTTGTTCGATTTATGTGTAGTATTTCTATAATTGTGATTGCAATATATTTGTGAATGATGAATACTTGGAGCAGGAGGTGGATGAGTTTGTATATTTGGGAAGTATGTTTACGAGAGATGTTGCCATCTGATAGGAATATTGAAATAAGGGTGAGTGCAGGTAACTCCATTAATGGTGGGCAGAATGCCGTTGGCGCCAACAAAAAGCTGTCCAAAGAAGCGAAGCTAGCAGTCCACAATGGAGTGCTGGTACTTACCCTGATATATGGCAGCGAAGCATGGAACTGGCAGAATAAGGATGAAAGTAGACTGAATGCTGTAGAGATGAGATCCCTAAGGCGTATTTGTGGTAAAATCATGTATGATCGTGTGAGAAATGTAGATCCGCAAAGAATGCAAGGCTGATGTAGGCGTAATGCTTAAGATCAAGAAAGGGATCCTCAGATGGTTTGGGCATGTAGACCAAATGAACGAAGAAAGGAGTGTAAGGAGGATACATGACGCAAATGGGAACGAATATATGGCACCATCAAGTGAATCAGAGAGTCGGGCCACGAGAGGAGTCGGAATAATAGAAGTACATGTATGAGAAGATGTATGAGTGTGAATGAAGCAAGACCGAGTTGTTTGGCGGCCTGTCCTCTCTGCCTACCCCTGCGGGGAAACGGCGTGATGGTTAGTTAGTTATTTATATGAAAATCTGTCTAAAGATGGCATGTAATAATACCATAAACAAAAATCAATATAAGAATTTCATTATAAACTCAACGGCAATTTATTCAATCGGTCCGTTTAATTTGCCGTCACGGCCATTCCTAATGTTACCGCAACCACACACCGGACCGAACGAACACTGAACGATTCTCGGAACTACTTCATGTTTGAAATTGAAGATTTATCGGTTGAGTTCGGGCGGTCCGGTAACCGCAGCCGCAGGTCGCAGTGGACCCGTTCTTGCTTTGTTCAATTCGGTTCAATTATTGACCATTGCCTGTAGTGGGTTAGGGAATCGATTTGTACGCGTTTAATTATTTGGTGAGTCGGCAGTATTAGATCTGTTTAGGTTCTATTTTCGTTTCAATCTCAGAGAAAGTGTAGCTAAATGTTTAAATTTATTTATTTATTTGTGAAACATTCACAAAGTGTTAACAATTATTAAATTAATGATATTGACGTTGGAATGTGCACAGATATCAAAACTCCAAATAAAAATGTTCACAGCATGCGTAATCAAATTTTAGTTGTTATTAGATGCTAGTAGTGAAAAACATATTTAATCATATATTTGTAATAAGCATTAACTTTTGTGGATCGCCATAATTTACAATAAAAATATGTAAATTCGTTTTAGACCACTTTAATTTTTATTAAACTCTACGGTTTCGGAAGAACCCTTCCTTCGCCAGGAAAATATTTAAACTAACCTATGATACAAAATATTGACAGATATATACAAAAATTTTAGGTGTTTGATTGGTAGGTTAACAAAGGGGGAGTCCCGGCAGTAACAGAGCGGCTTACTGGAAATATATCTAGAATGGGACTAAAAGATAAATTAATTTGGTTATTCAATGAACTAGCGTTATTATTTAGGGATTTTTTAAATTTCAAGTGCTTCTAAGATATCTAATTTTTTGCTTTTATTATTATGAATTTATAAGAAGGAATTTAGTCATTTGCCGCTTCAATGTGTGCCTTAACCAACATTATTTCCAATATAACATCTGTGTCTACCAACAGAATCATGGGCTCCCCATGGGTGGTCCCACGAGCCGCCTGTTAGCAAACATTTTTATGAATAATAGAAAATAAGAATTTTTATTGTAATTCGGCACTTTAAAGGATGTTCTTACCTGGATGAGATATGTTGACGATATTTTCTGTATTTGGAGTGGGACAGAACGGCAATCGACTTAATTCCTTCTTCTTATAAATTCATTCCGCAAAAATATAAGGACGCAAGGGTTAAAAGTCTTCACCGTAATAATAAAAGCAAAAAATTAGATAAAAATAGATATTTTGAGGTTAAAAACAAATTTATGTATTTTTATTATAACTAATAATAATCAAAATTAAATATAGAACATGAGATATAAAATAAAGTAGGTGTACATTACCTAAAAAAGATAAGAAAGAAATAATGAAATTTACCTACATATTAAATAGAATTGACGGGCTCTGTGGTCGAGGTGATTTGAGCTAATAAATTCTCAAAGTGCGTCTCCTGATAGGCCACGAAGATCATCAATATTCTTTTTTTATCCATCTGCCATTTATATATCCGTCCCATCTGCTCCCGGCCATCTAGAGAAGTCAGTGAGACTATGGCATCCCCAAACGGAATAAGTTGTGAGAATAAGATTTTCAAAAAAATTTTAATTTCAAAAACTTTTAAATTATAATTTTTTTATATAAGTGTATAAAAATAAAACACATTTTCAAACAGTTAACTAATGAAGAAGAGGCTTCGTAAGACCATGTAAACAAGTCTGAGGCAATGTGAATCGTGTGTAAAAACTTCACGAAGACATGAAAAATTTACTGTCGCTAATACATAGATTAACGAAATGTAACCAACAATTCCACACCCAAAAACTAACTACATACAATATTAATTTTTGTTATACAATAATCTCTTTTCGGATGCCGATATTTTCCATTTGTCCTCAGGTCAATTCACTAAATGAATATTTTAAAAAGATCAATCAAATTGCTAATTACGAACCATCCACCCCTGCTGTATGTTAGGTCTTTTCGTTTTTGCTAATTTTCATTATATTATTTTTATTTATTTATTTTGTTAATATTTGATAATTTAATTTTGTAAATTTTATTTAAGTATGTATTACCTACTTAGTTTAATTTTACACTACATGTCTATGTACTTCTAATCTTTTTTTTTAAATGAGTTTTTTCCGGCTTACGTTTTTATTTTAATAAAATACCTATAACTAATTGTATCCCTAATAAACTAAAACATATTAACATGTATAATATTACAGCTTTTTTACAGAACATTAAATTAGAGCTAAATAATTTTTGTATTTAGCTATAAATCTTTAACACCTCATGACTAATTTATATCTACGCAGAAACTACTTTAATAATATACTATTTATATAGTTTTTTTAAATATTTATATTAAGGGATCAGTAGGATTTATCGATCAAATTAGGAGTTTCACCGAGCCGAACCCTCTGATATGAAAAGTCGGTGAATTATTTTCCCATTTAATAGTCTGTTAGGTTAACATGTTGTTCTTGTATTGTTTTGTATTAATTATACTTATTCATATAATACACTTGCATAGCGTGGATTTACTAGATGATCATTTTTATGGAAAATTGTGTGAAAGGGTTTAGTTTTTCCTATGGAGAAAACTAAACCCGGACCTAAAAGTTTGGTGCGTTAATAAAAGTACTAAAATTTGGACTTCACAACATTGAGACATAACGCACGAAAAACGACAAGACTTTTAGGTCTTTTACAGGGACTTAATTAAAGATTTTAAAACCTTATAATACATATTGTTTTGTGTTCCCGAAAAATTTATTATAGGAAACCTAAAATCATTGCAGTTTCTCGTAGGATAGCAATGAATATTAATTTTAAAACCTAAAGTTTAGTCTTAGGACTCAAACGGTTTTGCAGACGTTTATAATAAAACGTTTTGAATGTTGCAGTGGCAGACCGGAAGTGAGCCGGACATCTTGCTGAGGATGGGCAACAACCGGAAGCGCGGCAAGAAGAGCGCCTCCCCGGCAAAGGGGCGCGGTCCCCAGGGGGCGGAGGCGCAGCCACCCCCTCCACCGGATGTCGTGCAGTTCAAATACGGAATACGTAAGTCAAAAACAACCTACTTCCGCTTGTCGCTGGAGGCTGTATTGATACCAGGCTATACGAAACGACATAATGTAGATAATTTTTGTAACCATTGGCAAATCAGCGTCGCATCATCAGCCTACAACAGGCATTACGTTATAATTAATTTCTGAGATGTCTCTACATGAGGGAGTATGGCTACTATCCTTGGCTCTATCCTACCGACTTTCTTTTGGGTATGATCGGAATAAACCATCACATTTCCTCAGACTGATTCGTGGATGGTTTGTAAACTCTGCTATCACGGAGAGCATTCATTTCTATGGTTATCTCCTCCACCGATAGCGTAGACTTTTCTATCTCCCTGCTTGCAGGACTAATTTGCCAATGGTCATGCCGAACGGGTGAACAAAATTGCTGTTAAACAGAATCAAATCAGATATCAATTAGCTATTAGTAAAATTGTATTTGGTTGCAATTTCGAAAACGTGGAATGATTTAGATACCTCGGCAGCATTCTTACAGAGACTCTTGACCCAGATGGAGAAATTAAGTGCAGAATTGAAGCAGTAAGAACTGCATTCAGTAAAATGAAATCCCTCTTCTGCAATGACAATATCAATAAATATTAAATGTTATGTATGGTCGGTCCTACTGTATGGATGTGAGACATGGTCTTTGAAAGTAAATACCATGAACAGTTAGAGGCTTTTTAAATGTAGCTTCACCGGAGAATGTTCAAAGTTCCATGGATCGACATGATCACCAACACAGAAATTCTCAGGCGGGCTACAGCAGATAGAGAACGGCTCACATTGGTAAAAGTCAGGAAATTTTCCTACTGGGTCACATACTTCGAGGAAATATCACTTCCTCCAACTAATATTAAGAGGCAAGATAGAGGGGAGCCGTGGGCCTGGTAGGATACAAATGTCTTATCTGCGAAGATCGTCAATGTCGGGTATGATGGGGCACACGAAGAAGAAGATTTGGAGTAACAAATGAAAATTAATTTTGGTCTCCAGACACATATTATTTCAAAAATATATTTTTTTTCAACTTAAATAAAAAAAAGTTGGTTGTAGAAGTTGACAGTTTAGTTGTAGTTGACAGTTAGGGCCAGGGTTAGGGTTGGACGGTTACTCGACTGAGTTATCAGTGACGATATGTGGAAGTTTTTTTGCTGTTGGGTTTTGAAGAAAAAAACAATTAAAAAAAAAACATCTCAAAAAGTCCCCGGAGATCAAATTTTTTTTTTCTTCCAAATTTTGTAAGGTATAACTTACCTTAATACCCTGTACGATGTCCGAAAAAACAATTAAAAATAAGACCGAAATTTCTGTGTTAGCAAGAATTTCCGATATCCACGATTATCAAAATCGCCCATAGATTTAAAATTCGCCCCATATTACTGTACATTGGATTTAGACATTTGAGAATAAGGAACTATAGATAAGACATCGTATGTCTCGACGCCACCTAGTGGGAGATTTAGCACTTACAATGCCTTTCTCATGTAAAATAAAGTTTGTTGTTTGCAGTTGAAAAATGTAATAAGCAGTAATTGCTGAATGAAACACTCGTATATATTGAATTATTTGGCGGGTAAGGGATAAGCCGACGTAGCTCAGTGTAGAGCGTTTGACCGGAAATCAGAAGGACCTGGGTTCTAATCCTGTCGGCGTCATGTATCTTTTCTCTGGAGATTTTTTCAATGTGGATGAGTGTTTCAGGTTAATAATTGAGCCCTTGCCCGGAATAATGTTGTATCCAACAATATTCTTGTTCCGAGAAAAATGGAATAAACGGAACCGGTTATGTTTTATAAGATTTTATATTTAAAATACAAAAAAACATACAATTCTTAAGACTTTTAAAGAAAAAGTCGTGGAAATAGGCTATTAAATTAGAATTTATTACAAGAAATTGTGTTGATTTTTTGGAAAAATGTTGTATATAAAAATTTCAAAGGTAAAATTATTCCACAAAACGTTTTTTTTTACTTTTCGTACCTTCAAGAAAGCACCATGCTCTTCTAACATCAATTTACACATGTCATTGATGCATTTGAGCTTAAAAGTAATAAAAAAAACGATATGAATAAATAAAACCATTTACATTCGAGATTGTCTTAGCTCAACATACAACATTATTCGACAAAACTGTTTCAACGGCTAAAAAGCAGCCTCCAAAATATTTTTTCTGGAAAAATTCTACTTTCCTGCATTCTTTACCTTCTTGCCTTTAAAGTCTTTCTAGATGAAGCCATAATACATTCGTTTTCTCCATTTATTCCCATGAATTAAACCATCCTCCGTGATTTTTATAAACGGCCTTATACAATATTCTTCAACAAACCAATCTTTAAAATGCTGCCACAGGCCTAAAAAAATTTTCACTACCATAATCCCTACCTTAAAAGATGCGTAATAATATGCCCAACATTATTTCATCATTAACTCAACATTGATAGTTTTGTTGGATACAACATTATTCCGGGCAAGGGCTCAATTATTGGTTATAATAATTATCATTATCTCTTAAAAGTTGTTTTACCTAAAAGTAACGATCACATAAACAGGAACTAACTCCACACGTTTACCTTAGTTTCTTTTTCCACTTTAATCTCCTGAAAATTTATATCTTTACCTACTCCTCATAAATAATACTATGAAAGATTGCCGGTTACTACTTCCCAAATACAAACACAATGAAACACGAACGTTAAACTTTTTCCAGTTTTTATTCACCCCATTCTAACAGCACATAAAATTAAGACATTAAGGTTTTATTGTCTGGAACCTGCTGGTTTCCAACGTCTAAATCTTCAAGTGAACGCTTTTATGGTTTCTGTACAAAGTTAGTTATACCAAAATAAGGTTTTATTCAAGACGAACGGCTGAGTGGCCCTTTTCATACATAATTTACTTTTGCATTTGAGGCTAAAGTAATCAAATATCTATATATCGTCACCTTAAAGCAATACTGAGATATCTTCGAAAAAAACACTTTTGAGATAAATATGCAGTTCGATGTAAAATTGTGAGCTCTACATGATACATAACTGGGATATTTAAAAAAAAAGGCCCGAGTTACAAGTAAATTCTCAGTATTGAGATATTTCTAGATCACGTAAACTTTGTCAAAATTAGTATGAAATTTTTATTTATTTATCTTCTTCTTCTTCTTCTTCTTCCCCTTGTCCTATTCGGGTCGGGGACCCACTGCATCGACAAGGCTCCTCCACACGTCCCTGTCTTGCGCCGATTGTTCGGCCTCCGTCCATGGCAGATCCATCCTCTCCTCGCACAGTTTTTGGAGTTGCCTCGCCCAACTGTGTATGGGGCGGCCTACTAGACGTCTACCCTCTGGAATGGCACTCAGTATTTTTTTCGGAATTCGGTCATCAGACATTCTTAGTACATGCCCAAGCCATTATTTATCTATTATTACAATTTTGTGTTGATGTTAAATAATTTACCTCTCTAATACCATATCATTAATCCGCAACATTAGTTAATTTGATTCTGCTAGATCTCACGCAAACCTAAAAGTCCTATTATCTCAGAACAGCATTTTTCAAGATATCTCACTGTTGCTTTAAGGTGACGATATATAAAAATGAATCCTTGTTTCCCTTGGTCACGCCATAACTTCAGAACGAATTTTCTATTTTACCTATTTCATTAATGTTTTTTTAAAGTTTTCTAATACTCTGTAGAAGGTTTTTAAGAAAATTGGATAATTTCAGAAAACTTTTTTAGCTTCGTATGTTTGACAATTTCGCGCGTTTGATATATTTAGAGATATTTCTTATTGTATTCGTCCGATTGCGATAAAAAATTGGTGAGTTTTGTGGACATGCCCGTGAAGGTTTTTATATAGCTATATTTCTATATTGGTGGGTTCTGGAGTCATGACATTTGCAAAACAAAATTGAGTGTATTTATGGAGTTTAGTGGCAGGGAAAAAAGGCGGGAGGGGGAATCCGGGAGATGCGGAGGAGAATGAAGGAGGTGTGGTTTGGGGAAGGGAGGACGAGAGAGGAGGAAGGCGGAGAAAGTGGAAGGGGAATTCGTGATTGGGAGGTTTGCGAGAAGGGTGACAGCGGGAGAGGGGAGGGGGAACGCGTGGACGGTGAAAAGGGTACGCGGGAGGGGAAGGGGACGAGCGTAGGGAATAGGTGGCGGAAGGGGAACGGGGACGAATGGGAAAGGACACGCAGGGAGAAACAATTTCTTTATTTAAGTGGCATTCCAACATGGAAATACGTATAATTCACCCATTACCATTTAATTTTTTTTTTTAAATGTCAATTTGCAGACCTGTGTAGTAATGAAATACAGAAAATTTTTCTGTATTTCATTATATTCAACTCAAAACCGTCTAAAAGTGGACTTCTGTGGTTAAAACAACTTCTGTTGTTTCCTTTAAGGTACATAATATAAACAGTAGTGTCGAGCCTGTATGTTTAATGGTAAGCCGAAATAATTATCAATCACTTAATCAAAGTAAGCATCAATCTCTTTCCTAGAAACATGATTATCATGCCAATCTAATTATCCCCTCTTTCTACGGAAACTGGAGTTTCTGTGATCGCATTCACAATCAAGACTTGGCCCAAACCAGGATTAATTGATTATTCACTATTATTTGATTGGATTGTTGAATTGTTATGGGGTGAGAATGAGCCCAGACTCTGATGAAACGTTTTATATAAATCACCCTGCTTTTTTCAATCTCGTAATGGTAGCCCAAATAATTAATGACCGGGAACTCTAGCCCAGTGAAATCGATAACTTTACAATATCGGATCGATAGGCGTAACTCCCGATGACTTTATATCGATGTCCCGAGCCCGGTTTCAAAATTGAAAACAAAACTGATATCGACAGGGAATGAAAGCCCAGTGAAATCGATAACTTTACAATATCGGATCGATAGGCGTAACTCCCGATGACTTTATATCGACGTCCCGAGCATGGTTTTAAAATTGAAAAAAATAAGATATCGACAGGGAATGAAAGCCCAGTGAAATCGATAACTTTACAATACCGGATCGATAGGCGTAACTCCCGATGACTTAATATCGATATCCCGAGAACGGTTTCAAAATTGAAAAAATAACTGATATCGACTGGGAATGAAAGCCCAGTGAAATCGATAACTTTTACAACATCGGATCGATAGGCGTAACTCCCGATGACTTTATATCGACGTCCCGAGCACGGTTTTAAAATTGAAAAAAATAACGGATATCGACAGGGAATGAATAATAAATCGATATACGCTGGCAACACTGAGGGTATTTTATATGAATTGACACTAGGAAATGTCAAACGTCAAGCAATTACGTAAAGATATTAATAATTTGGTATTGTTGAACTGAAATACTAAACTAAATATGCATTGTAAGTCCGCATTTACTTTTTGGCACTAAACGGGAGTTGATAAGTGAATGAGGTCTTTAGTCATATTTCAATCAATTTAGTTTCTCAAATATCGAACGGAATAAATTGGTCGCGTCTTAGTTGAATTATTTAAAATAAATTAGGATTATTTCAATTCCAAGATCTTCGTTAATTGAACTCCGTTCATTGATAATCTAGTAATTTTGCATAGCAAACGACAATATCCAAATAAATGCGTATATTGATTGTTAATCGAAACTTTTCTGATACTATGGAGGCCGAGTTAAAACTTGTCAATCGTCGGTCATTTGTCAAATATTGATTACTGAACTTAGATGACGGTTTTGGTCAATTCCGTATTGATATATGGTTTTATGGATCATCCAGCAAGTTCCGATTTCATTTGTGTTCGGTTTTCTCAATATCTGAGCAAAATAGCTCGTATATTCAAAAGGCAATGAGAAGGAATAATTATTTTTCTTTCTAACATAAAAAAAAATCACGAATGTTCGCATGACTGGAAGACAGATAACGATGATCTTTTAATGATGCACGGTCGCTCTGGGACAATTTTGGTCTCCTGTTGTTATAACGGCATATGATGTTTTGGGACAATATTGGTCTCATGTGATCAAACGGGTTAACGAATTTCAAATTCCCGTACAAACCCAATGGTGTCCAGGACGTTAAGAGTGGAATATCACCATTTAAAATCGATGGGTTGCTTGAAATGGCATTAGCCGTCTTTGGTAGGTTTCTGTTTAGCCAGCCCACTTCATATTCAACATCTCCTTCCCCTTCCCACTACCTTCTGCCTCACAATATACCCCAATTGGAGATGCTATAGTCTCACTGGCTACAGAAGTATTTAGGCCTATGAATTTATTTATTTATTATTAATTTTCAACGCCCTGATGGGCTTTTACATAGTAAGTATATAATACAGTGATAATAATGTTTAAATAAGAAATATAAACTTATAGCAATTAACATTATAAAAATGGTAGGTATAAAAGTAAGTAAAAAATATTATATTATAATAAAAGAGAAAAAGTAAAAATAAATTAAACTGGAACCAGTTTTTAAATTGCAGATGGCATAAAAATCATAATATATAGTGTAAGTTAATATTAGAAATTTACAGATGAGTAATACAAGAAAAAGTTTACAATACAGAAAAACAAAAGAGAGTAACAAGTTTTTACATTATAGATAAATAGAAATAATACAAAAATATGTGCAACAGCTCCTACATTATAAGAATATGCTACATCAAAATATTATGGAATCTTTTAAATAACAGTAACTAATATTAAACACGTCTGATTTCACATTCTGACATGAATGATTTAATAATTTCATGTTTGTATTGTATCAGCGACACATTCCATACATCTACGTGCGAATACATATTTCCCAAGTTTTGAATTCTCTGTAGTGGTATATTGAATTGGGCCCTGGTCGCAGTATTACTACAATAAAATGGTAGTACTGACCTTGTATTTCTGGCTGGCACATTAAGATTTATGAGCGATAAGAATTCGGGGCTATCAATTATATTATGCAAGATTTTAAATAGAAATATTAGATCAAAAAAAATTCTCCTGTCACTCAAATTTACTAGATTAGATAATCGTGTAGAAAAGGGTAGTTTTTTTGTTCTTTCGGTATTTTTAGTTTATAATTTAAAAAGCTTAGGATTTTTTTTTGTACTCTTTCTATTGTTTGTGAATGCACGTTATAGTGGGGAGACCATACAGTTGAATTATATTCAACCTGACTCCTCACTACCTATGTCACCAGGGCGATACTAAGAGTATCTTCTATACTGGAACGTGCCGAAAATATACCCCATATTATTTTTAACTGTGATCCCGAGTTTTATTCCAATTCGCAACATAATATTTTTATTTTCTTTGTTTTCCGCCTCGCAAGCCTGAAAAAATCTCTTCTTTCTTATTTTTATTATTTTTTAGAGCTCCATATGTGGGGCCCCGAGGAAAATAATTCTCCTCAGAGCCTATTTTATCTTTAGTCTGCTGCAGGAGGGTCTTTTTACGGAAGAATGGGTGGGTAAGAATGTTTTTGTTTATATCTATGAATATTTATGTTTTTCTGTATATAATATGAATTTTATACGGAAACTTTGCTGGATCGTGCAACCATGTAACATGTTATTATTTTAATAAAATGCGCCCAATTGTTTGTTTCCCTAATAAACAAAAAAATGTAACACATAATCTACTTTGTAAAATTAAATTTTATACTCTAGTAAATTAAAATACAATCATATTAAAAGTTTTACATTATTACGTAGCCTTACATGAGTAAGTTACTCCACCATATTGGAATTCGTTCGTATTTGGCTTTGTTCTCGAGACCAAAGACATTTTCTTCTGGGAAGGTTCACATTTAATATATTCTGTCACATAAAAGCTAGTTCTGCCTTACCTTAACGACCCTGAATAGTAAATTTGTTTTTCGAGTTCTGTCTGGTACCTCTGTGAGCTCCGTATATCAACTGCGATAGCTTCCATGCGAGATTGATAATTTTTTAAATTCCAAGTAGTTTTTTTTTTTGGAAATGCAATATTTTAACCCATTACTTAAATGAAAAGCACAAATACCCAAAAAATCAACCAAAAAAATGCTTAAAAATATATTACAGGTTTAATATTATGTGTAGTATCTGTTAATCCCAATGCTTAATACTACTTCAAATATGCTGGGAAAATTCCAAATTAGTTCGAGTTTGATAACAAGTTGATTTACTTAAGACGATAGACTTCGCTTTTCGGCCCATACAAAAAGGATGCCCGGGAAAAAACACTTTTCTACATCGAAAATTGCACAAAATAAATATATATTTTTTTATACTGCCTTCTAGAGGGTGAAAACTATGTCGGTATGTTTTCGAATATTCGATGCGTTTCGTATTAACGTAAACATTCACTGTCAAACATGTACGATTTATCAAAAAATATTATTTAAGGAAAAAGTGCTGCTAACTCAACACTCATAAAAAAATATAAAATTATAAAAAGCTACCGACGTAGCTTCTTCTTTCTAAAAAAACATATTTTTTTTTAAATTTCAATTTCGTGAAAGTTTCGGTGTAGAAAAGTGTATTCTCCATAAACCCCTTTTCGAGCGATTTCTGTAGGTAAATTTGAGCGTTGTCTCATTCGCACATTTCGCATTCGCATGTATTGTAAGTGTGCGTGAGCTTATTGTGAGCAGGACAGAATGACAGACGCGGGTGTTCCGCGTGTCGTTCAAAGTCTAGCCTCTTAAGTAATTGTAAAGATTACAATGAATATTAAACTGGACTGGACGTCCTTACTCTAATAGGCTCTAAGTATTTCTAACGATGACTGATGGCGTCCGCCTTACTATCATCGGAACCGTTCGAAAATTAGGCACGAACGACGATAGATGATACTCCTTTAAAACAATACCAGAAATTTGTCCCTTTTAAATCAAATTCTTGACGTATTGACTTTTTTTTGATTGGTCATGTTTAAATTGTAAAAAAACCGAGTTTACTTTTAATTTTGTAAGGTTATATATACCATTGGTCGTTGGCAGATTTTTTAAATGTTCGAACGAAGTATTTTATTATACAACACACATTTCAAATCATATAATCATACAATAAAATAAATCAATACATAATCTAGTAAAGACACTTTTCATAATTTTAATTTTAGTTCAATAAAATCATTAATAAATAAATCCGAGAACGTGTTTTGTGACGAAAATAGGTACCTCAGTTAGTCTATTTATTTAAGGTCTTATAAACTAAAATATAATACAATTTTTTACACACTTATTTTGCTTAGACATTATTTATTTATTTACACATATTATTGAAAGATCATAAATATTTATGATCAAAAAATACTTAAAAGAAATACTAGATATTAAAAATTGTATCATCACTCGTTTGAGCATTTTTATTGCTTACTTGAATGCAGGTAACAAGATATTAAAGCAAATTTTGAATGAAATTAAGTCGATATTGAGTTATTAGTTAAACTTTTGGGTACGGAGAATAATCAATCTTTCTCATCGAAACCGCCCTGTTCGGTTGCAAGGGCACGATCGCAAGTTGAAATTTGAATTCTAGGCCACTGATTAATGGGCTTTAAGATACCATAAAAACTAACCATACTAACAAGAAGTTGAAACTACATAACTAACCCGTATATAACATTATGTATGCGTTTTATTTAAAGAAATTATAAATCAAACCAAATAAGCATGAATGTTCCGAATGGAAAAACATAACGAAATTTTTTTGGCATCTTTGCGGGTATGTGTGCGCGACTAGTGGTTTTGCGCTTGGTAGGGTGGGAAGGGGGTTGGGGGTGAGATGAGGATGAATTCGGGAGTAATATTAAACGCCACGTCATCCCCTAAATCCCGAGCACAATGAAAAAACTTTTTTATTACACCTCCAAAATACAAGGAAACTTTTAATATCGCCTCGCAGTAGATGGCAAAGTACTTAATTAAATATTTTCCAATCATACGTAACTATGCGTAAAGGATTTTTTATGTTAGTTCAAACAAGTTTTTCAGTACCCAAGCGTAGGTCTATGTCACTCCACAGTCTGTAATTAAAAACAATAAACGCTAAAATTCTCTTGTGATCATTGTACAAACCCTCGTTGGGCTCTGGAGATCTGGAGTTGGGCGTAAATCGAGCTCCAATTTGTGTTTATATACATTCTTTCGTTTTCCGAAACAAGGAGGTTGATCGCACAGTTATGAGTGAGGTTATTAGACTCAGGATGAAACACTTGTTGTTTTTCTTTTTTTTTTTATTTTTTTTTATTTTTTTTTATATTTTTTTTTTTATTTTTTTTTTTTTATAGAGAATACCTCACAAGAGTCCCAACTGCTCCCGTCTGGAGCCAGTGAGACTATGGCATCCCCAACTGGGGTATGTTGTGAGGCTGAAGGAAAGTGGGGAAGGGAAGGAGATGGGGAAGAGGAGGGTAGGAAAGTACCTGGCTATTCAGATCTAGTCACTAAACACGGCTAAAGCCATTATTAAGCAACGTCTCAATTCTGAATGGTGGTCTTACACCAGGGCGATACTGACAGTATCTTCCACTCTGGAACGTGCCGCAAATGTAGTATATATTATTTTTATTAATTAATTGTGAAATAACACAAATTAATCAAATAAAATTTATTTGCGCACGCCGGGTTCGAACCCGCAACCTTCCGATTGGGAGTCAAGTGTTGTTACCACTCGACCACGGATAGAAATTGTGTTTAAATAAACTTGCAATAAGGTGAGATGATTTTAAAGACTGGCTGTAACGCTTTCAGAAAAGCATTGATCGAATTTTAGCTAGGAATTGATAATATTAGGTTTCGTGACTTGACTTTGTTGCTTCTCTTGAAAGCATAGACAAAATGATACAAATACAATTTTGAGATGATTTTAAAGAATGGCTGTAACGCTTTCAGAAAAGCAATGATTGAATTTTAGCTGTGAATTGATAATATTAGGTTTCATGACTTGACATGCACTGTTGCTTCTCGTGAAAGCATAGACAAAATGATACAAAGACAATTTTGAGATGATTATAAAGACTGGCTGTAACGCTTTCAGAAGAGCAATGATTGAATTTTAGCTGGGAATTGATAATTTTAGGATTCATGACTTGACATGCACTGTTGCTTCTCGTGAAAGCATAGATAAAATGATACAAAGACAATTTTGAGATGATTATAAAGACTAGCTGTAACGTTTTCAGAAAAGCAATGATTGAATTTTAGCTGGGAATTGATAATATTGGGTTTCATGACTTGACATGCACTGTTGCTTCTCGTGAAAGCATAGACAAAATGATACAAAGACAATTTTGAGATGATTATAAAGACTGGCTGTAACGCTTTCAGAAAAGAAATGATTGAATTTTAGCTGTGAATTGATAATATTAGGTTTCATGACTTGACATGCACTGTTGCTTCTCGTGAAAGCATAGACAAAATGATACAAAGACAATTTTGAGATCATTATAAAGACTAGCTGTAACGCTTTCAGAAAAGCAATGATTGAATTTTAGCTGTGAATTGATAATATTAGGTTTCATGACTTGACATGCACTGTTGCTTCTCGTGAAAGCATAGACAAAATGATACAAAGACAATTTTGTTGTAAAATGAAGATAAAATGTGATACAGACGTTAAATTGAAAACAAAAGAGTCCTTAGACGAAAATGAATCTAGATGAATTTAAATATAAAATGACAGGTAGAACATGAAGATAGATCTATCTCGAATAGAACGACGCAACCGTCAATAATCACAAACTGACAGCATTTGAAATACTACTACTATCATTGTGGGTGGAAAATACGACAATAGCGGTAGGAAAGCATCACAAAGAAGCATTATTCATGTATAAATTAGTTGACAATAATATAAATTGCCCAGTACATCACAGATGGTTCGAATACATCACAGATGCATTATTATTCCCGAATAAATTAGTTAACAATAATATTCAATGTTCTAGGTTGTTTATATTAAAGTTCCAACATAATGTGCCTGCCCGCTCTACATGCTCTTTCGTCCTATTCAGAGTGGATAAATGCAAAACAACTGTAAACAAAATTATTGCCTGAACAGGCTGTGTAAATAATTCAATAACATGGTATCAAAATTGGACATTTTCAAATGCGACCTGCACAAATATAAAAAAAGTTGATGTATGTTTTATTATAACCTGTCGTATATTCAATTATGTTATCATAAAGGGGTGCGGGTTCGAGTCCCGTCGGCGACATGTATCTTTTCTCGGGAGGTTTTTCAATATGGATGAGTGTTTCAGGCTAATAATTATTGCTTATAATAATTGTTAGCCTTTGTGCTATGCATAAAAAATCTTGTCTTAAACATTACTTTATCATTTTAAAATAATCAATATTTGACGAGTCACATTATTTCACCAAAAAAGTAGACATAATATGTCTCGACGCCATCTAGTGGGAGAGTTAGCACTTACACGCCTTTCTCATATAAAAATAAAGTTGGTTGTTTGCAGGTGGAAAAAAATGTAATAAGCGGTAATTGTTGAATGAAACACTAGTATATATTGAATCATTTGGCGGGTAACAGATAAGGCGCCGTAGCTTAATGATAGAGCTCTTGACCGGCAATCAAAGGGGTGCGGCTTCGAGTCCCGTCGACGACATGTATCTTTTCTCGGGAGGTTTTTTCATATGGATGACTGTTTCAGGTTAATAATTATTGCTTATGATAATTATGTTATTATAGTTTTTGTTTTAAATAATTATGTTCTGTTAATATGTTAACTTCTTAACATAACAAGGAAATCATATACACGGTGTTAAGGAACGTACTTGACTTATTTTTAAACCATTGATTCCTGACATTATTAGGACTAAATGAAATTTTGGTCTCCGGTGACTTTTTCGATGATTTTAAAAAAAAATTTCGTTCATCAAAATCAATTCAAAATCACAACTTATGATGATTATATTACTATAATAAGATAGAAAGAAAGAAAGACAGAAGGAACAAAGGTAGGAAAGAAAGAAAGAAAACTTCCACTGTGTTAGTTCACGAACCACCATGGTGGTTAATATGTATTATTATTTTTGGTCCCTACAAACCTACATGGTATAATGTAAAATGTATAATTCCATTTTCACGCTCGAAATATTCCACAAGTACGTCTGCATATCCAAAAGGGAGGACCTACAAGTAGCCCGAATTATTTCATAAAACAACGGGTAATAGCCACAATTCGGGGCAATTCTTGAACAAACGTTGAAGCCTTCTCAAATCTTTAGGTTTGTATATCTATGAGGGAGGCCCAAAAGTAACCCGAATTGTTTAATAAAACAAAGGGTAATTACCAAATTTCGAAGCATTTCTTGAATAAACATTGAAACCCTTTTAAAAATTTGGATAGAATCCAGTAACAGGGAATCAGTACGTATTAGATAATTTCTGAAGTTCGTCAATAGTATAACACTGTTTGTAACTGTTTTCTTACAAAACTTCATTTTGGATTTGACAACAAAATACCCAAACTGAATAATTAAAAAAAAAAGCGAGCGTGCTTTAGACCACACTACTGAAGTAAATACTTCTTTAGTAATCTAATCTAATTTTCTTCCTGGCATCGAATAAAACCATTCCAATTATCAGTGTATAAGAATCTATATTGAAGATTCGTTTGGATTGTTACCAATCATCATTACAAATCAGTCGTTTGAATGCACTGAGTTCGCACACTCTAAACGAAAATTTGATTAATTTTATTATGGGAATTACGCTTAGAATGGGATTTTTGATTTAATTCTTACAAAGTTTAAAATAAATGCCAGCACCCATTCCAAACGAAATATTATGGATTTAAGCACTGTTGTTACGATTAGTTGTGAGGAATGAACCTCAAAATTAATTTAAATTTATTATCGTTCACCTCCTTAACGTTCGATATTACGCCTCTCGTAATGCTGTAATTTCCGAACGCATTCACCAGTCTACCCCTCAGGTCATGCGTGCCTTTTTGACTGACCTATATATTTTGAAAATTTTCTTATGTGAAATAAATAGAATCATAAAAAATGTCCAATATTTTTTATAATTTGAAACACATAAATGAAATAGCACACATCAGAAGGTACTAAATACAGGATCATCGAAAAATAATGCCAACATTAAAACAAATTATAGCACCGACACCCTTTATGTCAAACGTTTAATTCTGTCACTGAACGCTAGCTGGTGAACGTAAGTTTTGTTTTGGAGGTGGCGTGACCTTGTTTTGATTGGGATTGGTAAAGGAGCCCCCATTGCCTGGCCTCCAAGAAATCCTGACCTCCCCCCTTTGGATTTCTTTTTCTGGGGGTACATTAAAAACATTGTGAACGCAGAAAAGATTCGGGATTTGGATCACCTGCGGGAGCGTATTTCTGCCACTATCTTCACAGTTACTCCTGAAATGATTGCACGTACATGACAAGAAATCGACTACAGACTAGATATCTGCAGAGCGACGAACGGTGGTGCACACATAGAAACATACTAAGGTAAGAAAAAAAAATGATACTTTTCCGCACATTTTAAGATCAAAATCATTGAATTACCTCTAACAGTTATTTTAAATGTTGGCATTATTTTTCGATGACCATGTACATATTTGTAATGCCTTTTGATTAAAAAAAAACAATTTGATTGGATGTGTTTACCTAAAATCCCAAATAAAGATTTAAGTGAAATTCCTCTTTATTTAGACTGGTCAAAACACTTTCAAAACGAGGTTGAATGTCAATATCGCCTCGATACAATCGAAAAACCGTTAGAAAATTTTAGGTTTACACAGAGTAGCTTTTTTTTGCTTTCTATGATACCTAAAGCAACTAATGTTAACGTCCCATTTTTCTCCAACAGGGAGCTAAATTACATTGCTTCGCGTTTCTCGTAAATGACACATCCAATCAGAAGTAGCATTTCAACAAAGTAAAAATGGTCACCAACTTTTTTCCAATTAATTATTTGGTTAAAATTTTTCCTTAATTATTTTTGATGTATTATGCCGTGTTGCGCTATCGCCTTCTTTAGCCAACGTTTTGGACAGCTTTTTTATTATTTATTTCTATTCTATTTATTTATTTATTTTTATTCTCGAACGTGCGTTTTACAAATGATTAAAGCAGTTTACATAAATGGGAAAATCTGCCATTTAAAAATCTGGGTATGCTTTGGAAGTCTCACAACTTGGTTTCTTAAGAGAATGTCTGATGGTACTCTGATGCAGAAGGGTTCATAGAACCAGGGGCGAAACAATACCATCGGGGGCCCGTGGCAAATTCATTGGATGGGGCCCCCCCGGCAAAAAATTCAGCAACCAATTGATGCGTTCTAAAATTGAACGAAATCCTTTTCTTATATATGCGTTTGAACCTTCATAAGTTATTTGAATTTGTATTTGGCCTTTAGTTGTGTCCAACTTTATAATTTTTACTAAATTTTGTTAAAAATATTAGGATACTTCTGAGCTCGCGGAGGGGCCCCGGCCCCCGCGGGGCCCGTGGCATTTTGCCAGCCCTGCCACCCTATAGTTTCGCCACTGCATTTTTTTATTATTTTTTATAGAGAAACCTCACAAGAGTCCCAACTTCTCCCCTCTGGAGCCAGTGAGACTATTGCATCCCCAATTGGAGTATGTTGTGAGGCTGAAGGTAAGTGGGGAAGGGAAGGAGATGGGGAAGAGGAAGGTGGGAAAGTACCTGGCTATTCAGATCTAGTCACTAAACACGGCTAAAGCCATTATTAAGCAACGTTTCAATTCTGAATGGTGGTCTTACATCAGGGCGATACTGAGAGTATCTTCCACTCTGGAACGTGCCGCAAATATAACATATATAATTTTTATTAATTAATTGTGAAATAACACAAATTAATCAAATAAAATTTATTTGCGCACGCCGGGTTCGAACCCGCAACCATCCGAATGGGAGTCAAGTGTCTTACCACTCGACCACGGACGGTCGTCAAGAACACTCACCTAATGGATCAGAGTTTGCAATAGAAAGGGCAGCCGCCAGAAGAGGATTCCGTTTACTTTTAGGTTCTCCCTCATACATTTATTATAATATATGCCAACGTCTTGTGGGGTATTTCCAAGCCTGTGTCAAGGGACTAAACCCTTCTCGCATTATGTACCAGTGTGGTTATATTAGACAGTTGGTACATTTACTGAAAAGTAATACAAGATTAGCTAAATATTATTTGTTCACTAGGGATTTCGCGTCAGCCATTTTGGATACTCAAGGTCTTAGGACATATTTTGGAATGTGGCGTTTTTTGGAATGTTAGTAATAAAATCTGGTATGCTAAAAATCGTTAGTTTTAAGAATAATTCTTCTTAGTAGGAATTATTATTTTTTTTACATTAGCTCCACACAGGAGGTACAGAGGAAAAAAAATCCCTCAGGGCCAACGTCATCTTTGGGGATGTTGTGTGGAGGGTCTTTGTATGGAAAGGAAGGAGAGGGGAAGTTCTGGGAAGGAATACGGTATGAGGGGTGGGTAGTACTCTGGGGTTCATTCAATCATTGCGGTCAAAAGGTCTCCTTCAACCAGCCTCTCCCGATGCTGCCTGCCACGCATTAGGTGGACAAACACATTCGTTACCAAGACCTAGATAAATCTCACCCCATGAACCCGGTCACCCCTGCTAAGACACCAAACGGTCCGTTTGAAAGATGTCCCTTTTTTTACAAATGTATTGAAATCTTTAAATCACATGCGTAAGATAGGAAAGCTCTCCTTGTTCTACCGCTATTACGTCGGAAGATGAACTAGCCTTATTGATCTCTTTTGAACATGTGCATACATTTCTGAAGTCGTGCTTTGTACTTACGTCAGAATGAGCCGGCATCCCTGTATACAGACATCTCTATTTTTTCGTCTTATATCAGGCACTTCTATATAGCCATCTCTATTTTTCGTCTAATATCAGGCACTTCTCTGTAGGCAGCTCTACTGTTCATCTAATATCAGGCTCTTCTTTGTAGGCATTTCTATTTTTCATATAATGTCAGGCACTTTTGTTTAGGCATTTCTATTTTTCATCTAATACCAGGCTCTTCTGTAACTTCTTCTTAATAACAGGCAATTAATTCTGTACTGTAGGCATCTATATTTTTCATATTATGTTAGGCTCTTCTGTGTAGGCATCTCTATTTTTCATCTAATATCAGAATCTTCTGTGTAGGCATTTCAATTTTTCATCTAATATCAGGCTCTTTCTTCTGTGTAGGCATCTCTATTTTTTCATATATTATCAGGCATTTCTGTGTAAGTATCCCTATTTTTATATATTATCTGGCCCTTCTGTGTAGGCACCTCTGTTTTTTCATATATTGACAGGCATTTCTGTTTAGGCATCTCTATTTTTCATCTAATTTCAGGCATCTCAACTTTTCATCTAAACTGTGGCATCTATTTAGAAGCATTTCTATTGTTCATCAAATATGGGGCACATCTACATAGGATTTTCCATTTTTTTATCTAATATCAAATACTTCTATATAGGCACGTCTATTTTCATCTAAACTTCAGGCCTTTCTATATACACATATTTATTTTTCATCTAAAATCAGGTATTTATATATATGAAGGCATCTCAATTTTTCATGTAATGTCAGGCATCTCTATAAAAAATCTTTGTGCTTTTTAAACATAGTTTATTACAACCCACCCCAATAACGGGTGCCATAGTTTCTCTAGCTCCAGAGGATTGGTAGTAATTTAGACTCTTGCGTGATACTCACATGAATACTTCGTTCATCCTGAACTGTAGATTGTAGATCTTGCTAGATATAAAAAATCGTTAAAGCACGAATCAAAACGTTATTTCATTCTTCATGAATTTCCAATCACTCCTAAGAAGATCCCCTCTTTATTAGCCAATTTATTAAGTCGTAAGATTTTGCAAGGAAATGGAGAAATATCTAGAGTATCTTGCAGAGAGTTTCGCTTGCAGTATTATTCTTTAGAGATTTTACAAATTATATCTTGGCACGGTTGGGTGCTCTGAACTAACTTCGCTTGCCAAGTTTTTGCTGCATTTTCCAAATAATTGCATTTTACAACCACGCTGTAAGACCGGTTGAAAGGAGTTGTCGATTGTGCTATACGTTTGTTTTCACAGATTGATCGTGGAGAATATTATATTTTGACCATGTAGTTATAAAATATCCAAATAATGTATATAGATGTCTAGCATGTACAGACTGAGGCTTGAAAACGTATATAAAATAAGTAGTTATTAGTTAAATGCAAACAAAACAACACAAACACAAGACAAACGAAGCAAACACAACTGATTTACAATTAGATAACTTAGAAATTTTAGTTGTTAAGAGAGTATTTACCAGAGAATACAGAAAATTAATAATTTTTAAATCAAATTCTAGACGTATTGACTCTTTTTTAGAAAAAAACATAAATTGATTTTGAAATATTGTTATTTTTTCTGGTACACGCAGTTTTAAAATTTTGAAAAACTGAGTTTATTTTTAATATACTAAGGTTGTACCGTTGGTCGTTGGCAGATTTGTTCAGTTTTCAAACGATAAATTCTATTAAGCAACACAAATTTCAAATCCAACAAAAAAATAAATCAATACATAATCTAATAAACACATTTTTTAGAATTTTAATTTTAGTTAAATTAAAATCATTAAAAAATAAATCCGAGAACGTATTTTGTGACAAAAATTCCTCAGTTTTTCTATTTATTTAAGGTCTTACTTACTAAAATATTTCATATTTTTTTTACGCACTTATTTTGTTTAGTCATTATTTAAAAATCATAAATACTTATGATCAAAACATACTTACAAGAAGTACACGATATTTAATAATTTATTGCATTTTTATTGCTTATATAATATTTTTGATTATAATTCTTTTTTGCCTATACTTGTTAGGTTTTTTTTTTTTTTATTGATGTTAATCTTATCCTGACGAAGAAATCTTGGATTTTGAAACATGTTGATTATTTTGATTAGATAAGTGGTGTATACAAAGTGATTCATTTTCATTCCATTAAAATGACGCCACAAAGTGAATTTGCGAAGATTGAAGAAGTAATTAGTTATTAGTTTATGTAGTTAGTTAAAAGAAAATGTTTTGACTCCGAATTTATGTCAATGTCAATCAATGTCAATTTATGTCATACCTAAAGGTCGTGCACGGTCGATCGATAAAACCCTATGTCAATAAGATAGTGATTAAATTCGTCAACTATGGCCAGTTGGCGTCATTTGCGAGCACGGTCAACACATGATACCGACAGTCAGTTGTCAAAAGCTGCCAATTTTAGTGCCGCCCTTGTGTCAGAAAAGCTGTTTTGGGAGAGTGATGATGTATATTGGTGGATCCATTGGCGGATCCACACGTGGACTCCAGACACGTTGATGTTACCAAAAGGATGGTCGGTATTTAAATGAATACTATGGTGAACGTTTAATTCTCATTTATTAATTGACTCCACAAACCGACACACGTAATTAAATTAATATCAGAAGGATTTAACAAAGGTAGCGTACGCAAAGAAGCGACTCGACGATCGATGCCGTGAAACCAGAATTACAGGCAAGTTTGCAGTCGTATGGCGCGGGGCCTTTTGGTGTTGCCCGTGCAATAAAATATTTAAACGGCTATTCAATGCGTACGCTACACTATCGATATACACAACCTTTTGAATAATATCGTTCGTTATGCAAAATAACTGGCTTACTAACGAATAAGGACCGTCGGAAAAACCACTCTCCGACCATGCCGAATCTTTTCGAAATTAGCCGAACTTTGCAGAATGCCACGTGATAGTTGTTCTTTGCGAACTTAAAATTTTAAGCAAAATACTTTTTTTTGTTTAGCAAGTTTAATGATATTAAACTCACTTTTTTCGAAATGTTGGTGTTGTTTTAGCAGTAATGCAACATACACCACCACAACGGCATACAAAACGGTCGACAAAAGTGGGTGGCTGCACTAACATCCATCAAAGTAGAACCAAATCTTTCACTAACGGCCGTTGTTCCCAACTTTTCAATCGATCAATATGAGTCTCCGATCAGCTAAGTGATCTGATAAGTAACGCTCGATTCGCCTGTTGGTCGGAGAGTTGCGTTGGGAAGAGCGTATTTGTGCGTTTGAGGAGTGTTAAGCCAAAATTTCGGCTCAACAGTTGATCAGTAGGATTGGGAACAATGGCCGTAAGTGTCTCATCAAATGATAATACATTTATGGTTGAAACAGAGAAGAAGTCTTCATTTCACTCCGATCCAAATTGCGTCCACAATCAAACATCTGATACAATCCAAAAATAAATTTTCAATTCGTTCAACCTTGATTTTCCCATTTGAATAAGACGTTCGAAAGAAAAATCTCCGCCTGAAAATATATATAAATTAGTTTCGCGTTTCTACCATAACGAGATTGGGAGAAAATTGACGAATCTTCGAGGAAATTGACTTTTTTCAGAATCTGCTTCTCTCGAGGCGACTAATTCCGATTCGGATTTTAGCAGATAAAGACGTAATAAATTTCGGGATTTGAATTTGAACAAACATTTTTTTAAGAGTAAATATTATTTCATTTGTAGAACTCTATGATATTTTTTGCTGGATTAAAATTGTATCGCTTTACTCAATGTAGAAGTAAAGTGATTGATGGAGATGTGCGTAAACTAATAGTTTTTATGTTACATTGAAAATCCTAGGCTTTGCTGGAAGGTTATTCTGTTTTTCTGTGGGTGGAAAATCCATCAATCTTCGACTCTTCATGTGGCGACAGTATTCAAAACATGCTTTGGCCCAAACTTAAAGTAAATAGCGGAAGAATCTTGATGGTAAGTAAGTTTGAAATATATTATTTTAAAATATGTTAAACTAAATCACTTTAGACAAGAATTATGGGGCCGACACAGTAAGCTATAAAATGCCCCAGCGTTATTTGGTTTTACATACATTTCCATTGGGAATGTACGGCGAGTGATTTGAATGCCGAAATACGCCCAGCCAAAAAACGCTGGCGCTTTTATAGCCGAGTCTGTCACAAGTATGAACATTCAAAATCATGATTTGTTAAGAGAATTTTACCAGAGAATACCGGAAATTAGTCATTTTTAAACCAAATTCCAGGCGTATTGACTATTTTTTACAAACAAACATAAATTGATTTTGAATATTTTATCTGGTACAAGCAGTTATAAAATTTTGAAAAACTAAGTGTATTTATAATAAACTAAGGTTATACCGTTGGTCGATGGGAGATTTGTTCAATTTTCAAACGTTAGATTCTATTAAACAACACAAATTTCAAATCATATAATCACACAACAAAATAAATCAATATATAATCTAGTCAACACAGTTTTCAAAATTTAATTTTTAGTCAAATTAAAATCATTAAAAAAATAAATCCGAGAACGAGTTTTGTGACAAAAATACCTCAGTTTTCTATTTATTGCAGGTCTTACTTACAAACTAAAATATTTCAGATTTTTTTTACACACTTATTTTGATTAGACGTTATTGAAAAATTATAAATTATTTTGATCAAAAATTAATTTTAAGAAGTATATGACTTTCATTCATTTCCCATCTCCTGTTTGATCATTTTTATGTCAGTTCGAAACATAAATTCTCGCGATTCATTAGCCGCCAAGCCGCGGCCGTGTGAGGTTGTCTGTTCGCGCTGATCATTTTGACAACATTTCGCAAGAAATTTAAAACTAATACCGTTTAGCTTCATGGTTGCAAAAACATCCGCGCGCAGCGCTGTTAACAAAAAAGGAATAATGGATTGCTGGTTACCTCTTACCTATTATTACCCCTTAAATAGATTATGAGAATTCGTTTTTGCAAACTTGACACCTCAGAACATGATTAGGTGAAGTAGGAACCCTGTCCAACCAAAGTGACCAACTAAAATGCGCTTCTTAACAACGATCAACTGCAAAAGATTCAAAGTGATGTTAGAACCTTGCAAAATAAATAGGAGCATTTAATAATATATTTAGCATACTACAGAATCTATGGAAATACAACACAGATGGCTCTGAAAGTTATTTTTGCTGTAGAAATGACCAAAATACATGGTTTTGCGTTCAAACGTCCTTTTGAATAAAAATATTAATTAGAAGCTTGTCCAATTAACTTGATGAAGTACTAATGTAAAATTTGGAAAGACCCGACAGTTACTCTCCTTCAGTTGCCTCCCCCCCCCCCCCCCCCCCCCCCGACAGTTGGCCACCCAAAATTATGATTATTATAAAAATATAACTTTTTGTGCGTATTTTACCAATTTCAAACCTAAATATCTAATCATATATATAGTATATATATATATATATATATACTATATTTGCGACAAGTCCCAGAGTGGAAGATATTCTCAGTATCACTCTGGTGTAAGACCACCATTCAGAGATGAAACGTAGCTTCCCCATCTCCTTCCCTTCCCCGCTTAGCTTCAGCCTCACAACATACCCCAATTGTGGATGACATAGTCTCACTGGCTCTAGACGGGAGCAGTTGGGCTCTTGTGAGATAATCACATAAAAAAAGGATGTAAATAATTTAAACTCTAAATAAAATATATAAGTACTTAAAAAAAAACATGTACCTGGGGCCACTTGGGGTGACCTACAACAGGGGTGTTGATTATGCAATAAATGGACGATAAAGGGCCTGCCGATAAAGAACCTTGTCCGAAAGGCGTGCAAGATGGATCGGTCATATAATACGACAAGAGCTTACCTCTTGCATGCCATAATGGAGGGTATGACCGAGGGGACAAACTCTAGGGGACACCCACGCCGAGAGTACCTCGAGGACCTGCTGGTGTACATGCGCTGCTCATCATATGCAGACCTCAAAAGAGCCGCACAAGACAGGGAAGAATGGAAGAAAAAAATAAAGGAAATTGCTGCAAACCAATCCCAGGATTGAAACCAGAGAGAGAGAGAAAGTGCCTAAAACAAATCAGGACCTACGTAATAATATTATAGGTAACAGTAGTAAGTCAAGCTTACGTTAGTAATACCAAATAAAACATCGATTTCGTAATACATTATTTATACAAATACATCACCCAAGTAATGTAATGAAATTATTTATCTGCGTTTGAATTATTAACTTCTGAACCGTACGGGGAACATAAATCACCGAATACAGGAACATTTATCTACTACGCAAGTGTTTAGATAGTATCACGTATTACGCTTTTATTAATACTTAAACGATGCTGACTGTTCGAGCCTTGATTTACGGTGAAAAGTTATAAATTTTTTTATAGGGGAAGTTTGTTCTTTCGTGTTAGACGATAAAACCTACTCGAAGATTTTTGACTTAGTGTTTTACCGTTTTAGGGGTTGTTGCGTAAAAAAACACTATATTTAAATAAAAAAATATTATTATTATATAAACTAGCTTGACCGAACAATTTAGAAACATGCAATTTTAACACCTCCATTGAAAAGAGATGATTTTTTTTAATATTCTTAATTTGGTTAATTAGGTATTTTTCATTTTTTTTCTCCTGGCTTTTAAAGACTTTTCTAAGGGGCGTAATAAAATGCCACTTTTTTGCATTTTTGTATTAAATGCCTCTTTTTTGTATTTTTGTATGAAATGCTGCCTTTTCATTTTTGTATGAAATGCCGTTTTTTTTATTTTTGTATGAAATGCCACTTTTTTGTATTTTTGTATGAAATGCCACTTTTTTATATTTTTGTATGAAATGCCACTTTTTTGTATTTTTGTATGAAATGCCACTTTTTTGTATTTCTGTATGAAATGCCACTCTTTTGTATTTTTGGGAGTTGCTGTGGTATTTGGCTGTGGACGCAGAGATTGGGTATTCAAATCCTGGAGTGAAAACTAGGTATATTTGATGCATTTATAATGAAAAAAATTCTGATACTGTTTGTAAAGTGAGTATTAAATTTTGTAAAGTTTAATCTTATTTTACGTATGTCATAAAAATCAAACCATAAAATTCTGCTAGTTTTTTTCCCTCGAGGACTATATCATCTTTGGGCATGTTGTATGGAGGGTGTTTTTGAGAAGAGAAGGAAGTGAATATGGTTCTTGAAGAAACCCATGTTGTCGAAGGGAAAAACATAGAGGCTGGCAAATCGTTCCACAGCCGAGCAGTTGGACGGTCGTAAAAACGACCCGTACGCATGTGATAAATCCCTACTGTGCATGATTGCCGAAGGAATCAATTACCCTAAATCCTCGGAGCATCTTCCATTGAAATATATATCTATGTTTACATAATATATGTAAATAAAATATTATGTTTATTTTTTATTTATAAAATACATAAAAATATTTACATATAATATATATGATATTAGATCACCATACTAGGCGACTGCCTGTTTCATGGTGACTAATGGAATATAGTTGCTTTGTGAAGTCTAGTGTAAACATATGGATTAAATAGACATGTTGAAAATAGGAAAAATTATAATGAAAAAAGAAAGAATAAAATAGAAAACAGTAAAATAAAAAAAATTATATGTAAATAGGTAATATTGTTATACTATATTTTTCGCTTTCCAACATGTAGTAAACATGTTATCCACCCTGAGTTGTTTATCCCAAATTAAAAAAAAAAAAACTTAACTTAGACTTCACGTTTATTTTAAGTCACAAAAATTAATTAAGTATCTACCTTAGGCAAAAAATACACAGTCCTCTGTGAAAACTCACTTATTAAGAAAACTTTTCATTAAACTCAAGAAGGTCGCTTAGTTTTTAAATTAACTAACGATGTGACGTATTCTTAATTAGAAATTAAAAAGCTTATTTTTTGGAAAAACCTGCCATTAACGTAAAAAAATTAAAAATTAAATCACGAGTTGCTATACGTTTTTATGCAAAATTATTTTATATTCACTGCAGGAAGTTTTATATACGACGAGTTTTCAAGGTAGCGAGGGTAAAATTTAAAAAAAATAATAAAGAGCTTAAAATTGTACGAAGCCATTGATTCCGAAATCAGTATCAGGATTGTTTTAGAGCGTCACTTAAGGTATTTATCAGATGAACTAGTTGCATTTGCCTTATTTTCTAACAAGCTGTCTGATGCTGAGAAACAGATCGTTGTTCAAAAAATAAATACGAATGGCGGTAATCGTTCAGTGCGATGTGATTCTGCTAAGCTTGCCTTGGAGGTTACATTAGAAGCTTTTGCAACATAAATAACGTTGAAAACGCTCATAGTTCTTGATGTCAAGGACTCTTTCTTGCAATTACCCCCTGAAACGTGGAATGACAATGTTGATTATCTTCAAGGCAAAAGCTGCGTTAAAAATTTGCGTGTTGTTAATGATACAACGAAGAAAGGTGTTAAACTATTTGAAGATTACAACACGATACTCACTAAGGAAGAAAAGCAATTTTTATTTCACATCGTTCAACAAAACAGAAAAATCGTTTCTACCGAAACATCCAAAAAGGAGTTAAAAAACACAGTTTTGAACGATTGCGACTAATATTACGTTAATTATTGCTTTGTTGCCAAATTTTGTTCACATTTAAATGCTTTGTATACTTATTTGATTAAAATACTTGTAATATTAGTAAACCTTAAGATGATAGACTTCGCTTTTCGGCCCATACAAAAAGGACGCCTGGGAAAAAACACTTTTCTACATCGAAAATTGCACAAAATGAATATATTTTTTTATACTGCCTTTTAGAGGGTGAAAACTATGTCGGTATGTTTTCGAATTTTCGATGAGTTTCGTATTAATGTAAACAATCACTGTCAAACATGTACGATTTATCAAAAAATATTATTTAAGGAAAAAGTGCTGCTAACTCAACTCTCATAAAGAATTATAAAATTATAAAAAGCTACCGACGTAGCTTCTTCTTTCTAAAAAATATATATTTTTTAAAATTTCAATTTCGTGAAAGTTTCGGTGTAGAAAAGTGTATTCTCCATAAACCCCTTTTCGAGCGATTTCTGTAGGTAAATTTGAGCGTTGTCTCATTCGCACATTTCGCATTCGCATGTATTGTAAGTGTGCGTGAGCTTATTGTGAGCGGGACAGAATGACGGACGCGGGTGTTTCGCGTGTGGTTCAAAGTCTAGCCTCTTAAATTACGTTATTTACTTAAAATCCTGAACTCTTTGTCACAAACTTCTAACTCGATGAGCACTCCCTTGTATATAAGATAGGGGGCTGAAATTTTTTACACATAATAGGAATTGTAGATGTAACAAATCAAGGGGGTGGCTACACCTATTTTTGAAAAAAAAATTTTTTATGTGGGCCTGGACCACCCTACTTAGTATATTATAAATACACTTAGTTTTTCAAAATTTTAAAACTGCGTGTACCATATAAAATAACAATCTTTCAAAATGAATTTCTGTTTTTTATGTAAAAAACAGTCAATACGTCTAGAATTTGATTTAAAAAGGACTCATTTCCGGTATTCTCTGTATCCCGTGTTAATAATCTGATCAAACATCGTTAGAATAGGTATAAGCAAGCTACATGTTCAGATTTTCAGGAGTTTCTTCAAGAAAATCTGCCTAGAAACCTGATTAAAGGGGGGGGGGGGGAGTTGGGTAATAAAGAGAAAACTCTAATGGATTTACAAGCATGACTTTGCAGCTTTACCTTTTTTTTACCTCTTTTGATCGCAAAACATTTAAAACCCTATTTAAGTTTAACATTGATAATAACATCATATCTGGGAATAAAAATGTATTGGGTTAGATTTTGCAAAAAGTAGAAAAATTACGCGTTTTATTCAATTTGAGAGGTATGGGATATCCAACAACTCTGACATAGGACACTTCAAGTGGTTCTTTAGGTTTGGTGTCTTAGCAGAGTTGCCCGGGTATCATGTGGTGAGGTTTGTCTAGGTTTTAGCGGCTGATTCATTTTACCACCTTTTACGTGGCAGGCCGGATTGGGAGAGACTGGTTGAGGGAGATCTTTTTCTAACAGGACTCTCTCGAAACATTGCCTTGCACTGCAGTAGAAGGGATAGATTCATACGTCCTTCATTTATGGACACACTCAGATTCATACCATTCCACACCCTTCATACCTTTTTTCGTTCTCAGAACTTATTCTCTTTTCTTTACATAATAAAACCTTCCACATAGCATCCCCCAAAGATGACATAAGCCCGAATTGTTTTTATCAGGGCCTCCTGTGTGGAGCTGTGGAAAATAAATAGGAAATATTGGCAATTCTATGAGTCAGTTTTAAAAAATATATCTATTTTTAGAAAACAGCGATATTTTAACAATTTTTTAAATTAATAATTGATTTTCTTGAAATTTTGTAAAATAAAATGGGCTTTTCGATAAAATGGTTCTACAACTGGAGATGTACATTGTACAAACTTTTATTTACAAAGGATAGAAATAAATAGTTCTTGCCCCTCTGAAAACAGTGTTTGGTTTAACACCTAACACAGTTAGAAGAATAATTGATCCACAGTGTAAACCTGCAGTTCCACTTATTACATTAAGAATCCACTAATTATTCTATAAATCTGTCTTAGTAAAACCCTTAAAAAGTTGGCGTATTTTGTCAGAGGCTAAAAATATTCCCGCTTTGCAATAAAATCCAAATAAATGGAATATTTGTTAACGTGTCTGAAAAACAAAAACTGTTTTCGAAAGGTGATGAAATAGGCTTAAGAAATAACCATGTAATTTTTTAGATATAAATTTTTTGGACAAAAACTTTGAAAAGTTTTAAAAATGGCTCACTTTATTTATTTTCTAACTAAAATTACTGATAAAGAAATTTTTTTTTAAAAAAACTTACATATTTCATTAGAATTATAAACGTTACAATCACCTCACTTTTTTGTCGTTTCAGGTGAAAAATTTTTTTTTTTCAAATTGCGATCGGATACTTTAGTACAATTTCATTTTTTGTGGTTAAATTTTAGATTTGAATATATAGCGTGTTGTATTCTCTTTTTAATGCCGTTTAGATCATACTTCTTACTACGATATTAAAGAGTCACAACGATTTCTATGAGACTTATGTGAGCTGGGACAAATGTGCTCTTGTTGAGAGATAAACGTAAATCATACGAGCTTTTTAAACAAAAACACACGATTTCTTATAATAATGTATATCCGTCATACATAATGACTTTTACATTAGATATTTCAGAAGATCTAGCGTCGACGATTGATAGAACCCTATATCAACGAAATATTATATCAAATACCTTCTTTTATAAACAATTTTCGAATTGAAATACACAAAACACTTTTCTCGGACTTATCTGCTTATCTTACAAGGCTCTAAGAGATATTGATATTTTCCACTGTACCATTGAAACGTTTAAAATTAAATTAAACAATCTAATTAAATCAAAACTATTATTTCTATTTATTATTTTTATTCATTAATTAGTTGTAATATTAAACGTTTTATTATAATATAATATAATCATATTTATTTATTTTATTTTAGGAAAATCAACAGTTTACAATGTGGTTATTTATACATGTGTAATTTACCTAACTGAGAAATCAATTATAGATTTCCTCATTATACTATTGTGTTATGTATCTATAAGTTAAACAATATACTTAAAACAACTAAAAAATATTACACAAGAGAGAGATTATAACAACAGGAGATACTAAATATATATGTCATTACATTATATATCATTATATTTAATGCAGCTTTAATATTATATTAATGTAATATTGTAATAATAATAATAAATGGAATTTAACTTATTTATGAAAACCCTTAAATAATATATTTTTATGAACATAAGCTAGGCTAATAACATTATATTCTTATGTCAGTCCATTTTAACAGCATCCCTAACTTGATTCCTTTGGGAACACCGACCCGTGAAAATACAGAAATCTAGTTTGCAACTTCCCGTGCAGTGCACCGCAAAGGTGCTGCGAGAATTTCAAGGCTCCAATTAACCGACCCCAACAACCGCACTTACCGCCTTCTGCCTACTAATAAAGCTAGCAGATAAGTAGGAAGTTAACTTACTTCCCCAGGTTGCTGAAAACTTTGCGTGAGGGTAATTGGAGAGATGTTCTAACAGACGAGAGTGGAGAGGTGTAGCAGATTCAGAGGATGAAAGGACGTTTAAATTTAAATTTGCCTCGATTGCTCGCCATGCTTGAAAATTAATTTTGAATTTTTTCCGCCCACATTAAAACAATCATTACTCCACATTTGTGTATGTAAACATATAAACAAATTATAGTGCTATACAACTAATTAATTTGTACAAAGTACAGGATAAATATTCCAAAAGGATACATTTTCTGGGTTTTCTAGTTAAAATCTGCCTTGGAAACTTTAATTTTGCGTCCAAATGAAATATTTTCTAGAAAATCTTGTAAATAGTCTAATTAATAATCCCATATAGAAATATCTATTATAAAACTGAATTTTAAGTTCTCCAGAGTTGAAATAATTCCTAAGAAAATAAATTCGTAAGATATTTTGTTCGCGAAAGCACAAATTTGATTGTAATAAAATATGATTTTCAATGAACTTAAAAAAAAACTGTATTACAACAAATAGATACATTCATTATTTTTGTTCTATAATAACAATTAACTCGATTAATGCTTCATTTATTGAAAATTATTCATTTGCAAACATCGCCATCCCGAACAATCTCTTGCGAAGTAGAGACAAAAATCCACTGTTTTCCACATTATTTCGACATGTAAATAGGTTAAAAACATTGATAATTCAATCGTTATTACACACTGGTATACAAATATATTTGAAAAAACGACAAAAAACACATAAATACGACAATTTACAGGATATGATTTTGACAGCTAGCGGTTTGATAAAAATGTTTCATAAACTGTTATTTCAACTGTACACTGTAAGGTATTTAAAGCGACGAACAGTGACATATTTTGATCATTAATAGAAATAGACACACAGTTCTTAAATAACTTATCTGTAGGACGCGGGAACATTTGAAAAAAACGTAAAAAATGTTTCATGAATAGTAGGAAAATGTGGTCCAATTTTGGACCAATTTCAATCGCAGAAGACTAAAAGTGGTCCAAATTTAGACCGATTTCACTCCAGTGGTTAAAACAAAGGAAGTGTAAGTTATTGAATAATTAATAATATTATGGATTTTCAAGACTTTCAAGTCCCACATCTAAAAATACACATATAAAAAATTCGCTTCTTCAAATACACAAAGAACATTCTAAGAAGTGGCACCATTCCATGGTACGTGTATATATGCAATAGGCAAAACACAGTGGGTCTCTTATGCACGCCATTAATTCATATTAGTTTTGCACAACACTACTACACGTACAATGGAGATGGAGTGGTGTGGTTTAATTAAGTAGCGATAGAGCTGAGATTATAACCTGATTACAATAAATTTCAAAATAAATTAACAGTAATATCTTAAATAATTTAGCTAAATAGAATCACTCAATATCACATTAGTTTATTATAGATACTATAACTTTTTAAACAATTAGTTTTATATTATACCACTTTATATAATTACATAATTTTTTTCTCTTTATTTTATATGTATAACTTTTTTAATCATAAATGTTAGTTAATATTTTTTCTCCATTACACACGAATATTTACACTCTCGTAAACGTTATGTATTGTACGAGTATATATTTAAAAACAATATATTAAAAATATAACAAATATATATATATTTTTTTATTAAATTAAATATATGTACAGAAATTGTAATTTAATACGAAAACTCTTTTCTGAACGAACAAAACCCTTAATGGGTGAAAGCCACAAAATTTGCATCCTAGGATATTCCAGAATACATAAAAAAATTAATTAATTTTAATTTTGACGTTTTAATAATACATATCATATGAAATTTAAATATAAAAGAGATGTAGAATTCTTTATAGTCCTCATCACTGGGAGATCCTGTACTGACAGAACTAGATTTTGGTTTTTGGTGGGAAACCCTCTCATATGAAAACCCTCCAAAACCTTCGAGGTTTTGGAGGGTTAAAAACCTTTGACTTATATGGTTCATCTACCTGGTTTGGGTAGGGTTTTTTCAGTAACTTCTATGACGATATTTTTAAAGTAGTCAGTTTTTTTTAAATAATTTCTTAAGCTTGGATGGATGTAGATATTTTTTTGTTTTAAGGCGTTTCTATATAACTTTACAGCTAAAAATACAGAGTTATCTATCTTTTGGAAGACACAAAAACGCATCAGGTGTGGATACAGGCGTTATGCATATATGATGCTTAAATAGGGTTTAAAGGATTCTGAAATGTGTGAATGTGTTATATTCAAAAAAAGAACCCATCCTAGAAGAAGGTCCCATTCGCTAGTTCCCCGGAGGCACATCTGTGCTGAACCAAGTGACTCCTGATGTCGGTAACTGGCTGAATAACCTCACTAATAACCTCATAGTATTTCACTTTGACCTACATCAACTCTTCTCCACCACACGAAGAAGATTAATAAGGTAAAAAGAAAAATAGAAACCAACTATAAAAAGAGGCACAAAAACAAACACACAAACTAAAACTTTCAGGAAACTTCTTCTTGCGTCGGTTTCTCCTTGCTGAGGATCGTGACCCCTACTCCAATTTTCTTAGTGGACAAGGCTCCTCTACTCCTCGTGGTTCTGCACTGCGCGGAGAGCCAAGGACATCCACCTACTGGACACCAGTGATTCTTGATCAATCCAGCGCATTGGTGACCTACTTCTGCTTCTTCTTTATTCCACTTTGACATTGATTTTGATTTTGAGTTTCTCCAGTCTTCAATCTAAACCTCATTACTACACACTGATTGTTGTAAATAAATATGATACTGGTTCGTAATACGAGAACGTCATTTATTGAATACAAATGGTTACAAAGTAAACGTCCAGCCTAGCTGGATGGTAAGATTATTAATCGATCCCCGGAGCACCGTTCGCCAAAGCGCTGCCTTGAAATGACCCACTTCGGGTCGCAACTCCGTCAACGTTCGGGACGTTGCTCGGCGGTAGAGCCCGCCCATCTATCATAGAGTAAGAAGCAGTGTTGCAAACACCACACTTATCGAAGGTTTCTTCAAGTATTTACGTTGTGGGCACTAGTTGAGAGTCTATTTTGGATGCATAGCTCTTCCAGAATGAACAAATTTATGCGTCTGGCTGCCATTGTATTCTGAGCATTTTTTCCAGCCCCACATTTCGAAGGCGTCTATCTGCAAACTAGTAGTCAGTAACAAGAATATATCGTAATGACACACATTTCAGACAACCTTATACAGAAATTAGAATGTCTAAATTGTACAAGTACATAAAAAATCTCGCAAAGAGTTGTTCTACTGTCTCTTGGTTTGCGCAAAAAACGAAACTTGTAAAACATGTAACAACTTATACACGACAACTAAACATTTTGCCTTTTCTATATCGTCGTTTAGTAGGCACCTAATGAGTTTTTTCGCATCGAGTAGGTAAGTGCTTACCTATTTGGCTCCAATAACTATTAGCTACTACCCACAAAAATATTGTGGGCACTCGACTCTGACAGATATATTATATATCCCGCTCGATCGGAATCGTGCCAGGAGAGGAGAAGACGAGGATCGGAGAGAAATTAGGAAAAATGGAATTCCTCAAGTGGTCTGAAGGACACTCCCAGAGATTAATGGCAACCGATTCGATTGTGGGGAAACCTTTTCCAGAATTTCTTCCACAAATTCTTACTGCTGTTAACCGTGGAATGCTGGTTTTTTTCTTAAATAATTATAACCGAGGAATGTTGAGGATTTGAAAAGTTTTCAGGCCAAAAAAATACCAGGTCAAGGTATTGTTACTGCAATTTAAAGAATGATACTTGTAATGTGCACTTTGACTCAGGTTATAAGGAAAGAACAAGTAACAACAGACTACACCGATATCGGCTCGCAACCAGCGTTAACGCGTCTCCCGTCGCCGCGGTCTCTCGGCCAGTGCCGTTTCCCGCCCCGCGACTCCGCGCGCGCGCTGAGAGAGACGACAGAGTTATTTGCAACAATAAATGTCTATACACTACAATACTCGTTATTCAAGTACGTTGTATAATTTTGTGAAATTTAACGTTGAAAGAAAATAACAGAGAAGTGAATTAAATAAATAATATGTTTTACAATAAGGATAGGGATAGAAAAACGATAGTATTATGACGCGTTCCCACCTTATCTATTCTTACCTATCCATTAGTCGCTTTTAAGAGGCTAGACTTTGCACCACACGCGGAACACACGCGTCTGCCATTCTGTCCCGCTCATAATAAGTTCACACACACTTACGATACATGCGAATTCAAAATGTGCGAATGGGTCAACGCTCATATTTTCCTACAGAAGTCGCTCGAAAAAGGGTTTCGGGAAAAAAACATTTTTCTAAAGCCAAACTTTCACAAAATTGTAATTTTAAAACAAAAATATATTCTCGAAAGAAGAAGCTATATCGGTATGTTTTTTTATAATTTTGTAATTCTTCATGAGAATTAAGGTAGCAGCACTTTTTTTTTAAAGTGATATTTTCCGATAAATTATACATGTTTGACAGTGAATGTTTACGTTACTACGAAACGCATAGAAAATTTAAAAACATACCGATATAGCTTTTTGCGTCCTGGAAGGCAATTTAAAAAAAAATATATTAATTTCGTGCAATTTTTGATGTAAAAAAGCATTTTTTCCCGGGCATCTTTTTTGTATTGGCCGAAAAGCGAAGTATATCGTCTTAATATTTATTTATTTATTTGTATTTCACGCCCCGCTGGGTCTTTACATGTTATTTTTTTTAAAAAATTATATTCTTACGTTTACGCAACGCCGATGATACAAAAAAGGCAATAAACATACGTTCCTTAGTACAATGATGCTGCAGCTCTTTCTTTCACATTACATAATAGTGAGACAAAAGATGAGACCCACAAAGTACGCAAGTCTGCTTCCTCGAAAGTAATAAATTAGCATATTTGTAAGAAACATTGTAACAAGATTTTTTCTTTCAATTTATTATTTTGTGTTACAAAATTTTAAACCTCGACATAGAATATAGTGAGGTTAAATTGAACTGTAAACAGTATTAGCATGTAAAGAAAAAATAAAGAATATGTTTTTAACTAACTTTTAACCGTTAAACGCTATTCTAGGGTTAAAGGCGAAATGCGGAGAAAACGGAAAAATAATGTATTCGTCAAGAGGATGCCGCCATATTGTATTGGAAAGGAAGTACCTTTCTGCTTTATAGGCCTTACCACCTATAGGAAAATAGGGTCTTTGGACTGCAGGGATAAGGCCTCTGTTATAACGATGAGTAGGTTCTGCGTTGTGCGTCCGAGGAGTGCTTCCTTTTAAAAGAACTCGAGTTCTAGGAGTGGTTCCAGGTTCCGAGTTCTTGGTACGAACTGGGTACTGGGAACCGCGGCGGGTGCCAAGACCCGGGTCCTGGTTCCTAGCGCGGTTCCAGACATGGACTCGGATCCATGCTCCTAATTTTGTATTTTTTTTATAAAAGTGTATGACACTTAACTACATGCACAATATTTCCAAGAGTTAAGGAACTTAAATTAATCAAATATTAACTGGCACTGAAAATTAGTTTTTTTAATATCATTCAAATAGTTTGTTTGCTAAATAATTTAATTTAACTTAATTCTAAGTACTTTTCAGTCGATATTATTATTTAACTACACGGAGAAAATGTTATTCTAAAATAAGATCATTTTATTCGTAAAAACGGGACTGAAGTTCTTACGAATAAATTAACAGGGTTTTAATGCTTATTGGCGGGAACATGTAAGAATAAACATTGAAAAACTGGTAATTTGTTCGTAAGAACTTCAGTACCGTTTTTAACCGTTTTTACGAATAAAATGATCGTATTTTAGAATAACATTTTTCTCCGTGTAATAACAACTCAGCAGTACCGAAAAACAAACACACAGTCGCATATAAGTCCAACACTATTGAACAATGATAAACAGAACAACTTCACTCGAATAAGCAAAGGCGGTGCTGGAATGCGATACTTCTGGTCTGAGTCATGATCCAAGTTCTCTGGGAGTAGTTGTTAGAGGCATTCGGGTCCAAGTTCGAGTCCGAGTTATCTGGGAGTCATTGATTCGAAAAAAGAGTAGTGGTGGGATCCGCTTCCCGCAAAAGACTCGGGTTCAAGAACTCATTCCGACAGAACCTACACATCGCTACTCTATTAGGCCCCTTCGGAAATACAGTCCGAGTCTGTTGACAGACGGATATCCATCCAACTTTGTACGTGACGTTCGACGGGAATCGTTCAAATGGAGTAAAACGCCAGTTTACGAAGGGGAGAGAAAATTCCATATTTTATTTGCTGCCGAATGCCGAATTGCTTAGACTTCATTTCCTTTGCCCATCTCAAAGATGGCAGCTAGTTACTATAAACTTCTGTGTTATCGGAAGTTGAAAGATTATTAGACCGAAAAAAAAAATCGAAATCTTAAAGTCCAGCACTCGAAAACAGCTCTAAACATCATTTTCTAGTATGTAAACTCCAACAGTACTATAATAAATTGATTTATCTGCAAATTCTGTACGGATAGTTAGGAAAATGTATAAAGTAAACAGAGAAAAAAAATCATTAAAAACTGTTTTATTTCAATTTCTATGGTATACATACTGTACTGGACGCTCACGCCAGTAGCATTGACTATAAAAATGCCGGCTTCCTCTTTAGGGTACCTTGGGTAAGGCTTTACAAAATGAAACGCAGACTTCACGAATGTCACAGGACTGAGGACAACTAACTGATTTAGTCAGTTACATCTCTATTTATTAACCTAAAAAGTATACAGTGTTACACGTGTTAATAGGTTAATTATTTCTTATCCGGAAAGGAATGCATGGGGCCGTAGTCGAAACAATACAAGCCTTATAATCCACAAATTTAACTGATAAGCTCCCACGGTTTGTCGTGAGAATAATTCTACCTTGCAAAAGCAATATGACACGTGTACAGTTATAAAAATCTTATCAATAAGATTCATCGTAAAAATGGGCGACGGTACATCCATATGCTGTCCGATACACATACCAACATTTACGTAATTATGGTGCAGTTTGGAAACCAGTAAAGTGCTACGTTATATAATTCCTGAAAGTAATTATTCGTATATAACTTAAAGCTTTTTTTTCTAGATAATACCTCACAAGAGCTTAACTGCTCCCGTCTGGAGCCAGTGAGACTATGGCATCCCCAATTGGGGTATGTTGTGAGGCTGAAGGTAAGTGGGGAAGGGACGGAGATGGGAAATAGGAAGGTGGGGAAGTACCTGTAAAAACACGGCTAAAGCCATTATTAAGCAACTTTTCAATTCTGAATGGTGGTCTTACACCTGGACGATACTGAATGTATCTTCCACTCTGGAACGTGCCGAAAATATAGTATATATTATTTTTATTAATTAATTGTGAAATAACACAAATTAATCAAATAAAATTTATTTGCGCACGCCGGGTTCGAACCCGCGACCTTCCGATTGGGCATCAAGCGTCTTACCACTGGACCACGGACGGCCGTCATCAAAGCTTACAGTCTAATAATATTTTTCACTGGAAACCGTATACATTTCCTAAATTCCAATTTAAGTATACATAAATTATATTATTCGTAAGTATTTATTTTGTTAGCAGACTAAAAAGTGTGTTTTTTTTTGGGTGCCGACCGTTAAGAGGAACGGCTTAGCCCTTTTCATACAAAACTTATTTTTGGATTTGAGGCCTAAATACCCGGCCAAATTGTATATATACCTAATAATTTTTTTTAATCAACAGATGTGGTAAATATCTACTATGGATATTTTCAAATTAATTTATTTAAGTTTTAAATTATAAGAAATAGGCCATTACAGAATTCAACCTTGCATGATTTTATAACAAAAATGTATTTTTTTTGTATGAAATATAAGCACAAATAATTGCACGCTTTTATAACTTTAAACACAAACAGATAAACCAGCAAATATCCATACATAACTTTCGATAATTTTTTTTTTTCAATTTGCTTGGGTATTTGGCCTCAAATCAAATTAAAATTTTGAATGAAAAAGGCCGTGTATCCGTTCTCAAGGCTGAATTGAAGAAATCTCTATAAAATACTTGTATAAACCATCAGTTTAATTAAATGTATGAGATGAAGTATGCAAGCAAATGAAGCAAAGAATGGGTGTCAAGTGTTGTGTGGCATTCTATCCTTTTTTATTAATGTTTTTACTTTAGTTCCGTCAGGGCCTATGTCATCTTTAAGGATGCTGTGTGGAGGGTATTTTTAAGGAAAGGATGAGAGGAAGTTCTGAGAAGGAAAAAGGTATGAAGGTTGGGTAGGAATCTGGGGTTCAGTGTATCCAGATCATCTGTCGCCAATACCTAGACAAACCTAACCCCATAAACCCGGGCACCCCTGCTAAGTCACCAAACGCAGCGAACCATTTGGGGTGACCTATGGCAGAGGTGTTGGTTTTCCAATAAATGGTTCCCGGGGCGGCGGTACCCATAACCGCTTCCCATATTGACCCTTTATGTAGTTGGTGTGCATTTGTTGAAACTGTATGTATTTTATTCTAATAAATGTATTTTCTTTGTTTATAGGTGAGTTCACACGCTTAATACGAGAAATTATTTTGGTACCTACAAATTCTGCATTCTTCCCAGGTAAAAAAAAACATATACCTATTCAAATTTTTTTTTTTTATTGTGAGGAGGAATCGCGCAAGAGTTTTAATTGTTCCAAACTGTGTGGAGCCAGTGAGACTATGACATCCCCAATTGGGGTATGTTCTGAGACTGAAGGTAGTGGGGATGGGACGAAGATGAGGAAGCGGAAGATGGTAAAGTCTTTGGCTATTCAGATTTGGTTATCAAACACGGGTAAAGCCATTTCAAGCAACGTTTAGATTCTGAATGAGGTCTTTCGACACAGTGATACTGAGAGTATATTATTTACACCTATTACTTACAGATTATTTACATCTATTAGAATAAACTTAATAATAAAAATAAAATCTAACAACAGGTTTTATTTTAATGATTATTATCAGATTTTATTTTTATTATTATTATTACACTAAACAGATTAAGTTTACTTGCACACGCTTGGATTCGAACTCACGACCTCCGGATTCATAGCCATTGATCGTAACCTCTCAACCACGGCGACCATTTAGATTAGGTTAGGTTAAGTTTTTTTTCTCCATTTTTCTTAGCTTTTCTTGAATTTTCTTTATTGCTCTGTTTTCTCGTGAAACCACGTTTTCCCAGCTCGAGGGTATGTGGTTAGTACGAAGTGACGAAAAGAAAAATATATATTTTGATTTCTCTTTTCGGCAAGGGTTTCTTAAGTCGTAAAATTCGGAACGAGCAAACTGAGAAGCCTGGCGCAGAAAAACGGAACATCATTCCAGGTTTTCTGTAAATTCATCACCTAATTCGAGGAAAAACCAAGAGAACACGCGTTCCCACACACTGATCTGGATAATTCTAGCCGAGACAGGCCATTTAAGCCGGGACGGGACCATTTATGTCGAAACGGACTTTACTTAGGCGGGAACCGACCCACTTTGCCCGAAACCGTCTCGCTGGTGCCAAATGAGACGATGTTTTATTCAAAAGTCAGTGCGGCATCACACCCCTTTTTAGTGCCCAGAGCCGCACTGGGAAAATACCCACTCGGTGTGTCTTGTGTTACTGTCGAAGTTCGAAAAAACCCTTGAAATTATAGCGTTTACCGAAATGGTTGCGGAGTGTCAGAATTGAAAGATGCTTGCACTTTGGTCTGTTATGTGCTGTGCAATGATCCACAGTAATCTCTCGGTGCATTCAATATCGACTGTCAGAGGTCTGTTATGTGCTGTGCTCCACGGTGATCAACGGTGATCCACGGTGATCTTTTGGTGCATTCAATATCGAATGTTAGAGAGATCTGTTATGTGCTGCGCAATGATCCACAGTGATCTCTCGGTGCATTCAATATCGATTCTTAGACATATCTGTTATGTGCTTGTGCAATGATCCACAGTGATCTCTCGGTGCATTCAATATCGATTGTTAGAGAGATCTGTTATGTGCTGTGCAATGATCCACAGTGATCTCTCGGTGCATTCAATATCGATTGTTAGAGAGATCTGTTATGTGCTGTGCAATGATCCACAGTGATCTCTCGGTGCATTCAATACCAACTGTTAAAGAGGTCTGCTATGTGCTATGCAATGATCCACAGTGATCTCTCGGTGCATTCAATATCGACTGTTAGAGAAATTTGTTATGTGCTGTGCAATGATCGACAGTGATCTCTCGGTGCATTCAATACCAACTGTTAAAGAGGTCTGTTATGTGCTGCGCAATGATGCACAGTGATCTCTCGGTGCATTCAATATCGATTGTTAGACATATCTGTTATGTGCTTGTGCAATGATCCATAGTGATCTCTCGGTGCGTTCAATATCGATTCTTAGACATATCTGTTATGTGCTTGTGCAATGATCCATAGTGATCTCTCGGTGCGTTCAATATCGATTCTTAGACATATCTGTTATGTGCTTGTGCAATGATCCACAGTGATCTCTCGGTGCATTCAATATCGAATGTTAGAGAGATCTGTTATGTGCTGTGCAATGATCCACAGTGATCTCTCGGTGCATTCAATATCGATTGTTAGACATATCTGTTATGTGCTTGTGCAATGATCCATAGTGATCTCTCGGTGCGTTCAATATCGATTCTTAGACATATCTGTTATGTGCTTGTGCAATGATCCATAGTGATCTCTCGGTGCGTTCAATATCGATTCTTAGACATATCTGTTATGTGCTTGTGCAATGATCCACAGTGATCTCTCGGTGCATTCAATATCGAATGTTAGAGAGATCTGTTATGTGCTGTGCAATGATCCACAGTGATCTCTCGGTGCATTCAATACCAACTGTTAAAGAGGTCTGCTATGTGCTATGCAATGATCTACAGTGATCTCTCGGTGCATTCAATACCAAATGTTAAAGTGGTCTGTTATGTGCTGCGCAATGATCCACAGTGATCTCTCGGTGCATTCAATATCGATTGTTAGACAGATCTGTTATGTGCTTGTGCAATGGATCCACTGTGATCTCTCGGTGCATTCAATAAAGACTGTTCAAGAAGTCTGTTAGGAACCAGTGCAATGATGTCACTTTTATTGTGATTTATATAAAGTAATATAAAAGCGGTTAAAACGAAGTATTTTAGTAAATAATTCATACATAAAAAAATAATGAATAATAATCAAGTAGACAACTACCCAGTGGCGAGGTGTGACGAAAATATGATGTTTTTGTACAAATTATAAAAATGTAATTGAACAGCAAAAATTACAAATACATTTTTATCTTAAAATATTCTCAAGTCAAAGGTATTAATGGTGTATGATATTTGGTGTCAAATACGACAGGGTTATGAGAGTAGGTATAAGTCTTACACATTTTTAAATACTAAATTCAACCATAGCGTACAAACATTTCTGCAAATGCAGGGATTTTCTCGGGAATCCTAAGTTTTTCCGATTTTGGGACTTCGTCAGTAACAAGTACGAATACATTGGACTGGTCGACCTATCATCTAAGTCTGATTTATGCTAAGTTGGTGAAATAATCTCAAAGGGTTGTTTGTATAAGCTCAACTGCTTGAAGGCTGCTATTCCGACTGAGCTATACATTTACTCCTGTATCTACTTATACTTTCCCTCTAGCAATATAAATCAACTACCATTATACATCACAACAGTTTTTCCACTGGATATTGTTTTTCACCAGGACAACACTGAAAGTGTCGTCCAGCATTTGCATAAAGTTCAACATCTTACTTTAATATTATAAACGCAAAAGTTTGTATGGATGTATGTGTGTTTGTTACTAAAAAGTTTTCACGCAAAATTCACTGAATGGATTTTAATGAAACTTTACAATAATATAGCTCATACATCAGAATAACATATGGGCTATAATTTAAAAAGCTAGCTATTAATTTAGAATATATTAAAAATAATAATTATTATTGTTAATAATTATTATTTTTAATATATAAAAATAATATAATTATTGTTTAATAGAAAATGTCAAAATTTAAGAATGACATTTTGCAAAACAATGATTGTTTAATCAAAATTCTATTTTATAAAATATTTAAATTAGTGAGTTTATTTGAAGTACTCGCCTAATACTTTGAATCGAATCAATAATTATAGATATTTTAAATAAATAGGTTAAGAATTTTGGTATAACGTAGATGGGACCTAGGAAAAGAAAATATAATACTCGAATTACTAATCCTACGCAGACGAAGTCACGGGCAGAAGCTAATATTATATAAAATAACAAATTCCCACCTAGTATCAAATGACGTCATGTGGCAGAATTTTTTTTTTTATTATTTTAAAGAAAAAAAGCCATCAAAATCAGACCAAAATTAAATAATGTCGAATCACTGGTTAAAAAAGTAAGTCAAGTACGTACCTTAACACCCTGTATTGATCGGTATAATCTTCAAATGATATTATAACAAGAGCTATTCCAAGAAAAATTGAATAATTAAAAATGTAAGAATGTTAAACCAAGAAACATTGTACTTATAAATGGTTGATTTGTCTATCGAATGTACATTAATTTAATTAAAATGTACTGGTTTGTGTGTTTATCCAGTTCGCTCCTGAACTCCCAAGTCTAGCATGAAAAATAGTAATTTCGGAGAAATGCTTTTTTTCTTCTTTTTCTTCTCGCTGCGTCCATACAATATTGATGGGAAGAGCTTGGAAGTTGGCGGGTGAGGGATGGACCTTATTTGTTGTCGGACTGGCCCGAGTGACTGGGGGTGTAGGGAGGTGTCGGGAGGTGTCGGGAGATGTCGGGAGGTGTCGGGAGGTGTCGGGGGGTGTCGGGAGGTGTCGTAGATGAAGGCGACCCTTAACCCTTACCAAGTCAACGGTGAAATAGTTTTAGAGTCGAGATATTTTATTTTTTTATCTTTTTATCTCGCCTATTCGAAAGACTGTCAACTACTGTCGACGATCTCACCCGTTTCGGGGAATAACTGTCACTTATAAACGGAAAATTGTTACAATATTTCTGTAAATTCTAGCAACTCTGACATGTTTCATGAGCAGACTAACACGTACTGATCGAGATTCTGAGTTTTAAAAGTTTTGAAGGTTTTATACGAAGAAGGTGAGAATTTTCTAGAATTGACGGAACCACCAAAGTGATCAACAGAATTGTGTTGGTGGCGGGACTGTGTAGGTGAAAGAAAATTCTTGAACGAAAAATTAATTTAATTTGCTGGGTGGCCAGTGTCAATGCCCCATCCACTGTCGTTTAGGGGTAAAGTCCTCGACTACGAATCCGGTGGGCGCGGATTCAAATCCCAAGGTGTGAAAGTGAATTTTATGTAATTAAATGTTGTTATTTCACATAAGTACCCATTCTCGCACCATGTTTCAGATTGAGGGATACTCTTAGTACTCGCTGGTGAAATATCAATATTCAACATTGAAAGGGTTTGAAAAGGCTTTAGTCATGTTTGGTGACCAGATCTGATTAGCCAGGAACTTTTCAACCTTCATCTTCCCATCTATTCCCCTCCCTACTATATTCAGCCTCGTAACATACCCTATATCATAATTATCCTACGAGAAGATGCAGAGATTTTAGGCTTCCCAAAACTAAGCTTTCGTGCACCCAAAATAGCGTGTTTTATAAAGGACAAAAACTGTATAATAACCTACCGAATGCCGTTAAGGAAGCCTCAAACCTTAGCACTTTTCGTAGGACATGTGCTATAAGTATATGTTAAAAACAATCTTTGATTAGATTACAAATATTATACTGTATTTCTTAAATTGTAGTTAACTGTATTTCTTAAATTAATCTCTTAAATTGTATATTTTAATTTGTATTTCTTAAACTGTATTTATTAAATTGTATTATCGTATTTTCTTACTAGATGTATGAAAAAAATGTGCATACATCTAAATAAACATAACAAAAAACAAAAATACCAATGCCATAATCAAAATGGCTCCAGACAATAATTGAGAACATTTGAGACTCTTGCTCAGTAATCACGTGAAAAATATGTCAAGAAAGTTGTATGACATCTGTGGAGGTCTTCGTTTAATAGTGTATGACTGATAATTTATTGTTTTTTTAAGTAAGACTTCTTTAGGTTCATTACGACGGGTAACTCAAATATTTTTTGGACGGAAGTAGCATTAACTGAAATGACGTTCGATTTATATTTCATTATATTATGATAACGAATAACAAAACGTCAACTCAAACGTCAGACGTCACCCGTTTATTTTTGTTTACTAATGTATAAGGTAAGTTAAACAGGTATTTGTTATGATTTGTTGATTATTATATGATTTATCCACTGGAGCGACAGAGCAATTAAAATATTTTTTCTCGGATTGCTAAAGGAAATTTTTCTGCCCACATAAAAAAAATCATACCTCCGAATTTGAATATGGAGACATACAAACTGATTATAGTTCTATGTAGCCAATGAATTCCCCTATCTTTGGTTTATTACCAAATATTTGTAGGATTTATAAAAAAAATATAATTAAATCTTTAACCTTAAAACATTTTAAGGAATCTAGTGAATATTTATTTTGTTATATTTTGAATGTACAATATATTATATTATAGTCGTTTTAAATTTTTTTTTTTTGAAAATTTGCCACATTTTGGCAATAAAGCAATTTGAGGTTTTGGAAATAGTGCCATAATGTGGCAAAAAGCGCTCGAGTGGTGAACTATAGATTTTAGTTGGACGTATTGATTTGTATTATTTTTTATGATGAATATTAACCCTTTTTGCTCGCTGACTTTTGTAAATTCTAGTTATTGAAGTAAAAGGTGGCAGTAGTGTGACAATAAAAATAGTGTTGTTTATAATTCAAATGGCTGTATCGCAGGTAAAAATTTTACCCCTTCGTCTATAAATAATTATAAACGAAAAAATCAACAACCTAATCATGTTCCGCCGCCTAAAAAGTGTAAGTTTTTTTTTCTCAATTTTTTTTTTTGACATCTGTACATTTCCTTTTCATAACTTTCAATTTCATTTTCTTAACTTCATGTACATTTATATAATCCGGCGTTGAAGAGTTCTAAGGAGAGGTTCAATTTGCGCGATGACTGTGCAGAAATATCCAAAGGAAGTGTAAAAAATACATAAAATTCGCTTTACACGGTCCTCGTAATGGAAACCGAGCGTGATGCATGGAAAGATGAAAACAGCCTTCGCCAGGCTCCCATTGTAAGCGGTTCAAACCCTTGTCCTAACAGAATTATCACCTTGAATTATACTGCTGGAAATTTAGGGTGATTTGGGATAGATGAAGGGTGATACGGTAGTAAGTAATGAAGATGTGAAAGAAATCGAGCATTTTTGGAATGTTTAATTGAATCAATGCACATTGCACATGCTAATTATTGTTAACCACTCGGGTCTATCGCATTAGTGTAGGTTTTTGGTCTTAATGAACCTGTGGCGAGCTCGGTCAAGAGCCCGCTACAACAACCCTACAGTGGCCCTTATCAAGTCGTCCACAGGAATGAAAGAACCTATACCATCCTACGCAAAGGAAAGCAAGTAACCGTGACCATCGATCGCCTCAAACCAGCTTACATTGCTAAAGAGCCAGAGGAAACTGCATCTGAACCCAAACTTACACTTCCTAGGCCGATTTTGACTCAAGATCGGACTCACACGACCACGCGTTCGGGAAGGCATGTTCGTTTTCCCGACCACTTCAAACTTTAACACCGCCAAATATGACATCATTCATCTTCACCGCCAGTTGACAGTGTCAAAACCTCCGCCCATCGTGCGTAAAGCTTCACCTCCCACCGCGGATCTGCATTTTCAACCTGCCTTCCTTCGTCATCCTTTATTTATTTTTTTCCCTCACGCTAATCGCTGGGAAGGGGGTCCTGTGGCGAACTATCTTCGCACGACAGCACCTACTTGTTTGTATCTACACAGCCGGACACCGCCTAAGTACATGTCCCGTACCATTCTGTACCATGCGTTGCACCGAGTACTTGCCGGCATTATTAACCAATTAATGGAAAGGTCTGGAGGTTTCTACAGCACACTCAGGGCCGTGTCCATATTGTCGCGAAAGTTCTCGTGCGTACCGATCGTTCGCGGAGTTGGCAAGAACGGCTATATAAAGGTTTCAGCAAGCCAAGTGGGGCAGTCAATCATTACGCATTCATGGTGTTGTACCTGCAAATTCTGCTGTAGTTTTACGCTACAAGATACGATCGTAAATAAACAACTTATTTAACAAACGTTTATTATTATAATAATATTTTAGAACACGCCAAGGTATCCTATCACTATACCGCTAAAAACCTGTCAGATTGATAAAAAATTTGTGTTATTTCCGCTTTGCATTTAAAGCTCAATAAACGAAATATTTCTGAACGTAGCCGAATACTAAAAACTGTTTTTGAAAGGTAATAAAAAACCTTCAAATTATATTATTAAAAATAAATATTTAAATTTGTAAAAATTAAAATTTGTAAATATTAAAAATTGTAAATATTAAAATTTGTAAATTTTTGGAGCATGTAGGTTCGCCATGAAATTTATTTCACTGTTTGCTTTTTCTTTTAGTCATAACATAACTTTTTATATCGGACATTATTGTATTGAATCAACATGAAGAAAACCCAAAACGCCAAAGTTGGACACGTGATGGAGATGGGAAACATGTCATTCAATATAAAAATAATATATAATGTATTCTCTTATTTGGTATTGTGGTTTTTATGGTATATCTTGTTATATTACACAAGATAGAAAAAAATTTACAATGGAGTTCAGGCAGTCTGAATAGCTTTCAAGTAGTGTAGATTGCGGAATCGTATTTTTAAAGGCGCCAAATATTAGCTCCTTTCAAATGGATTTTCCTCGATCTGAATAACTTCAAGTATTGTAGATTGCGAAATCGTATTTTCACAGGCGTCAAATATTAGCGTCTTGCAAATGGATTTTCCTCAATCTGAATGGCTTTTAAGTAGTGTAGATTGCGGAATCGTATTTTTAAAGGCGCCAAATATTAGCTCCTTGCAAATGGATTTTCCTCGATCTGAATAACTTCAAGTAGTGTAGATTGCGAAATCATATTTTCACAGGCGTCAAATATTAGCGCCTTGCAAATGGATTTTCCTCGATCTGAATAACTTCAAGTAGTGTAGATTGCGAAATCATATTTTCACAGGCGTCAAATATTAGCGCCTTGCAAATGGATTTTCCTCGATCTGAATAACTTCAAGTAGTGTAGATTGCGAAATCATATTTTCACAGGCGTCAAATATTAGCGCCTTGCAAATGGATTTTCCTCGATCTGAATAACTTCAAGTAGTGTAGATTGCGAAATCATATTTTCACAGGCGTCAAATATTAGCTCCTTGCAAATGGATTTTCCTCGATCTGAATAACTTCAAGTAGTGTAGATTGCGGAATCGTATTTTCAGGCGTCAAATATTAGCGCCTTGAAAATGGAGTTTTGGCAATCTGCATAGCTTTCAAGTTGTTTCGCCTTCTGAAGTAATTATCGGACTGTCCATCAGAATACGAAACAGCTAAGATGCGTAATGATAATACCTAGCAGAATTTGTTTTTTGTTAAGATGTTTTATAAATAAAATGATAATATTACTGATTTTTACTTTCCATGGACGTAGTTTTGTTACTAAAATTTTTATTTTTGTGGTACCGGTTTTGACACATCCGTGTCATTCACTAGCAAACGTCTTAAGACAATAGACTTCTAAGAAAGTATTATTTATGGAAAACATGCTGCTTACTCAATTCTCACAAAGAATTACAAAATTATAAAAATATACCGACATAAATTCTTTTTTCAACAACATATTTTTGTTTTTAAATTATAATTTCGTGAAAGTGTGGGTGTAGAAAAGTGTTTTCTCCCGAAACCCTTTTTCGAGCAATTTCCGTAGGTAAATATGAGACTTTACAACAGTTGTCCCATTCGCACGTTTCGCATTTACATGTATCGTAAGTGTGTGTTAGCTTATTTAGACCAGGACAGAATGACAGAAAATGAAATACCTAAAAGTTCAGCGTGTGGTCCAAAATCTAGCCTCTTAAAACTAACTTAAATTTATACAAGTACAAAAATGATTAGATGTTATTAGGTGGGGGTGGTGGGAGGGGTGATTTTGGGAGAGGGGTAGAACAGTGGGAGGAGTCAACATGGCATAATGCCAAAGAAATACAAACGAAAAACAAAAAATAATCATAACAATAAAAACTTTGTAAAGCAAAGCTGTTTTATACTAATTTATTAAATAAATACAATATTACGTACCTATATACTTTCACGGATTATAAATTGTCCATATTTTTTCGTTGCATATTTTATATTTCAGTTAGGCGTTTGCTTTTTCGTTGTTTGTTTTTGGGGTGTTATGCCGTGTTGTGCTACCTCCTTCTTTAGCCGACGTTTCGGACAGCGTTGCAGTGTCCATCATCAGGGCAGATCCGGCAGATCCGTCGATGTGAATTTGTAGTGTTAAGTGTGTGCTTATTTAGTTGGAAGCGATACCGTGCCGTTAGCTTCATTTCAGAAGAAAGTGAACTACTTTGAAAGGGAAATTTGAAATTTTCCAACTAAATAAGCACACACTTAACACTACAAATTCACATCGACGGATCTGCCGGATCTGCCCTGATGATGGACACTGCAACGCTGTCCGAAACGTCGGCTAAAGAAGGAGGTAGCACAACATGGCATAACACCCCAAAAACAAACAACGAAAATGCTTTTGGCCGTGAAAATCTAAAAACGTATCAGGCGTTTGCTTGTTTACATTAACAAATTTTGAGTAGGTATTTTTTTAACTTATCAAAGCATTTATTCATAATTTTATTCTCTAAATATTTGCCAATTTTACAGTATATTTGAGATAGCTAAGCAAATACAATTTATCGTATAAAGTTCACCCATGTTTCTATTCCGTTTTCTTGAAATGTCTTACAGAATAATATAATATTATTGATAAAAGGGATGTTGATTGTTGATGTTTAACCTACATAAACTTGTAGAATAACGTATATGAAATAGTAATAGTAATTGTAATTCCTGCTATTGATGATCGTCGGTACAAGTAATACAGGTTGTCCAAGAATAGGAAGGCACTCAGAAAGGTTTAACCTCGAACTTTGTTAGGTTATAGTTAAAGTGACGTTTATCAAATTTGTTTGCAATTGTTTAGTAGTGTACGGCAAATCACCATGGAAGGTTACAGCGTTGAACAACGTGTGCAAATCAGTGTGGTGGGTAATGTTGTATGTTATGTGAACACCTCACTAGGAGAACCTGTGCTGAGGTGTTTACGTGGTTACGTTTGTTATAGTTAATTCTAATGTTTAAACAAATCCTTGATATAGTTTTTTAACTGTTAATTCATGGTGGAATTCCATTGTATTAGATATGAAATTAAATAATTTTTTCACTTTATTCCACTTGTTTATTTACACCAGGACCGGTTTCGTCCTACTACGGACATTTTCAGACTGGTAGTTGAAATTCTTATGCTACGGAATTTATACAAACTTAGGCAGGGGCGCACAACATTTATTTACAATATCCCGTGATATATAACGGATCTGCGCTAGTCACCGTTATATTAATTGACGTTGGGATCGCGATTCTCAGAAACTATCTAATGTCTGACGATGAACGGTGTGTACTACTAATACATGTAATAAAATCGATTTAATCATGCGAAAGATGATATCCTGCCTCCCAAATGATTTTCTACGTAATTCATAGCTATCAAACAAACTCATACAATATAATATAACCGATATTATAATTGGATCTTCGCTCATGTTGCTAACGAAGAAATCGAAGAGGGTGATCACTATATTAATAAATATAACTTGACAAATTCTGTGGTTGAGAAGTATACCGATCCTCTACTTATATTTGCATAGTTTAATATATTGGACACTTATTTGTGTTATTCAAGTAAAACTTCTTTACGCACGATTGACTTGGGGAGTAAGCTGGTGAATGCGTGACGAGAGCGTTACGAAAAGTGTGATCGGGCAAGGCGAACGGAGGTTGAGAGGAAGATATCCATTGGAGCGACAGAGCAATTAAAATATTTTTTTCTCGGATTGCTAAAGGAAAATTTTTCCGCCCACATTAAAAAAATCATACCTCCGAATTTGAATATGGAGACATACAAATTGATTATAGTTCTATGTAGCCAATGAATTCCCCTATCTTTTGTATGTTATCACATATTTGTAGGGTTTATAAAAAAAATATAATTAAATCTTTTACCTGAAAACATTTTATAGACTCTAGAGAATATTTATTTTGTTATATTTTGAATGTACAATATATTATATAGTCGTTTTAATAAAATTTTTTTTTTGAAAATTTGCATCATTTTGGCAACAAAGCAATACAAGGTTTTGGAAATAGTGCCATAATGTGTCAAAAAGCGCTCTAGTGGATATAATATGTATAATAAAATATAAGTTTGTGAAGATAGAAAGAGAGAGATTTAGGTTTCGTATTATAACTCTAGGAGCAAGAGAGAGAGGTGCGAACACCCATTTTATATCTCTCTTTTTATCATAGCCAGTTACGTTTCGTATATCTAAGACACAGTGCAGGCCTATTGTCGGTATCACACTGTAGGAGCAAGAGAGAGCAGTGCGCGCGCACAAGTTTTACTTCAGTCGTGTGGACTAAAGCACACTAGTTTTTTTCTTAGTTTTAGTCAAAAAAATTATGCAGCAATTGTGGAAAGTGTGGATATACCGTTTCATCAATATTTAATTATGAATTATTTTTAAGGTAACAACACTCTTGATTCCCAATCTGAAGGTAGGGGTTCGAGCCCGGAGTGCGCAAATAAATTTTATTTAATTAATTTGTGCATTTTCACAATTAATTAATTAAAAAATAGTATATATTATATTTGCCGCACGTTCCTGAGTGGAAGATACTCTCAGTGTCGGCCTGATGTAAGACCACAATTTAGAATTGAAACGTTGCTTGAAATGGCTTACCCGTGTTTTTTTACCAGATTTGAATAGCCAGATACTTTCCCACCTTCCTCTACCCCATCTTCTTCCCCTCCCCAGTACCTTCAGCCTCACAAAATACCCCAATTGGGGAAGCCACAGTCTCACTGGCTCCAGACGGGAGCAGTTGGGACTCTTCATAAAAAAAAAGTATTTCTTGAAAGTGATGTTTTTTTATAACGTAACGTAAAAGGGCTCAACTTCCTTTATGTGAATTTTAAATTTTTTTTCGACGGTTTGAATAAAAATGTTTGCGGTTAGCTGTTTTTTAGTGTTTGAATCTTTAAATATGGCAATATTTAAACACTTAAGTACCTGCATTTCGTATTTTTGTATTTGCAAACTTTTGCATGCTATTTTGACGTCAAAAGCAAGAATTTTTAAAATAATTATACCTTTTGAAATTGCACAGTCCAATATATCTCCCATTTCTCCCACCTGTTTAAAAAACTGACCGCCTAATTATAAAGCATGCACAGCCTCCCTAACCGTAGGTATATAAGGACGGGCGAGGGAAATTCTCCTCAGTTTCGACCGGAACTCCGATCGGGGCGGACCGTCGCGTTGGTTACGGTTGCCATGGCAATCTTCGACGGAGATCGCGGGTGAAAATTTAAAAAGCGCGCGAAAATAAAAATACTTTGTGAAATTTTAATAACGTTGTTTCTGTTGGATTTTGTTGTTAGTATTTGATACTACTGTGAAAAAGGACACCCACATATTGGGTTACCATTTTTCCACCGTATTTGTGACAGTTAGTGTTTTGTGTTGGTTCTATAACAAAAAGTGAACAAGTTGTTTAAAATAAATATTTGTGCTAAATGTTTAAGTTCTTTGAGACACAAGTTCTCTTTACATACGACAATTGGATAAGCGAATATCTTTATGGATGGTTTGTAAACTCTGTTTGGTTTTTGGACGATAACATGACGATTTTTGATATGGTATTAGATTTTCAGTAATATACCGTGTTTACGCTTTTTTTCACCAACGTTTCGCACAGCGTTACAGTGTCCATCATCAAATATGCTCTGATGATGGGCACAGTACCGGTGTCAGAAACGTTTGCTAAGGAATGATGAAACGCAACACTTCATAATATGACCTGCAAAATGATCTCGATAATGATTATTTTACATCTGACATCTTCCCTGATGATGAACAGTATACATCCGTAAAAAAGACAACACAATAACACAGCATTTAATCACGATTATTAACGTTTTTCGTAATTTTGAGACTTGTTAAATTTTTCTCTCTTTTTCTTTACAGTAAAATTAATAAATAATCAAATAATTTAATCAGTGAAGACAATAAAAGCGACTCACAAACAAAAATTAAAAAAGTAAAAATCACAAAAATCTAGTAATTGAACCCATGACCTTAGCCTTGCCGGAGCCGTGCTCTAACCACTGAGCTAATACGACACTATTATAGTCATATTTAAATGTTTCACACTTCGACTAAGAATTATCAACATAATCTTTATTTTCTCAGCGCTTTTTTATTGGCTGCCATGTTTATATATGATTGCACGATTCTTCCCAAACTAAATGCAATCTAGATAATATGTCTTGGATGTATCTATATATAATATATCCATTTTTATTATAATGTACGACACCTTTGACGCTTCTATAAGTCTAGGATTAATATTTTTATTATTGTAAGAGTGTACATAATTAAACATAACAGATAAGGATACAAACTATACAAGCATTAATAGAGCTTGCCTTTTGAAGGCAGCTTCACTAACACTAAATATTAGAGTGTGTGGCTCTCCATAGAGAGAAAAAAAATTGCCTTATTTTTAAACGCCCGGGATCTCAAGTTTCGTAAGTTCTGTAGCTATCGGAAACCGTAAAATTAAATGAAAATGGTTTTTAGCTCGGTAAAATAGCCGGAAGTTTTGAAAAAATTAGATTTCGTGATTCGGGAAAAAAATAAAGGTCCATATTTTATATTTTGTAGCAAACTTAATTTTTATTCCATAACTATAGTCTAAGGAAAGCAAATTTTTTTTTTTAAACATATGTGACGTGTTTGTTAAAAATATTAAAAGGGAAATTAACACTTTTTATGGATACAATCAAGATACTAAACAATAACCACCCCAAAATTTTTGAACAAAATACAACGAATAAAAAATAATGGATTCTCAAAATTATACGATAAAAGGTTATAACAACAGTAATTATTATTGTGAAAAAAATATTAATTACCATAATTTAAAAATCATGCTTTAGGTGTATTTTCTGATTTTCAATCAATTTTAGCGAGCTTATAACCATTTAAAAAAAAAAAATTATAATATATGCAGTTCTCATTTTATTTGTAAGACGCAACATTTGAGACCCCAGGCGTTTCTGAATTCAAAATTTGAAATAATTGGCACACTCTGGTAAATGTGTCGATATTCGAATTAATTCTGTTCTTAAGCAAGATTGCTCTTATATGTAATAATAAAAATATAATAATACAATATTAGTGACTATCGAGTCGCGAATTAAAACACATACATATTATATAGAATTGTTTTTACGCTCCTAAATATAAAGGTCAGACTTTTGGATCCCGAAAAAGCCCAAATAGCATATCTATTTTGTTCTTCATTCTATGGTCACTATGGTGATTGCTTATACTGGCTTTGAATCGCAGAAAAGGTATGCCTACTTCAAAGTATCCATATGGTGCATTAGGCATCGAAAGGTATGGTACCATTACACTTCTCTCTGATCTCTGTATACAAGAAAGCCAATAATGTTTTCTTAATTGGTAATGCTGAAGCGACTGACATGGTTGATCATTTTTGTGTGAATCCTTTTAACAATTATTGATGTGAACATATTGATGTGAAACAGAAATTGTAACACAGAAAATGTAACACATATTGATGTGAAACAGAAATTTGATAGAATTCTTCGAACGAACTATCCGCTATGTCAATGGGTTAGGATGGGCTGTTTCATAGTATTTGAATTCAGTTCTGTAAAACAACTGACACATAAAGAAATAATAACAATAAAATTTATTTATCGACATATTTTAAAATATTTATTCATCTTTTTTCTATTGACCAACAGGTCACTGCCCAACTTTCAGAACTTATCAGGATTAATAGAACTTTCACAGAATTATCTGCCCACCTTACTCTTCTCCTCACCACTACCTTCAGCCTCACAATTGGGGATGCCATAGCCTCACTGACTCCAGGAGGTTGAGAGTATTTGGGACTCTTGTGCGATATTCACAATTTGATGATTAGTTCAAATTCTGTGAAACAATCCGTTCTATGAGTTAAAATATTGTACCTCCGTAAATAATAATATTGTGAAAACTTAATAAAAGTTTAATCACCTTCGAAAATTAGATTTTGTGATATTAAAATTTTTTTTTAGTTCCATTTTGAATTTCATGATAACTCAACAAAGTGGCATTTGAACACCCGTTTGAAAAATCATTAATAGTGATGAAAAAAACTTTTCCCATAACCTAACCTGACGTAACTTATTTAACCGAGTTTTTTTCATCACTTTAAATGACTTTCCAAAGGAGTGATAAAGTGTCACTTTTTTGAGTTGTTCGATCACCGTATTTGATGTAAATACAATATTTTGGAAAAGCCTTTCGTTTAGCAAATTATAAAAATAAATTGCATTGTTAAGAACAAATATTCCTAATACATTATTATGTTTTCGTTAAAAAATCACTGCCTAGAGAATTTACAATAAACTATTTGAATGTGTTTATATTATCATTGGGAAGGTAGGTTCATGAGATGCAATATTTAAACCCAAAAAATATATGATTTATAACGTTACAGTGTCCATCATCAGGGCAGATGTGTTATTGTACTTTTACAACTAACGATATAATTAAAACTAACTTGATGTACTTTGACCACTAACAATAACACATCTGCCCTGATGATGGACACTGTAACGTTGTCCGAAACGTTGGCTAAAGAAGGAGGTAGCATAACACGGCAAACATCCCAAAAATAAATATCCAAAAAATATAGGCTACCTATAGCGCATTTCAGTACTTAACTCATTTTCAACCAAAATCGGAGATAATATTAAGAGGCTAGACTTTGAACCACACGCGGAACACCCGCGATTGTCATTCTGTCCCGCTCACAATAAGCTCACGCACACTTACAATACATGCGAATGCGAAATGTGCGAATGAGACAACGCTCAAATTTACCTACAGAAATCGCTCGAAAAGGGGTTTATGGAGAATACACTTTTCTACACCGAAACTTTCACGAAATTGAAATTTTAAAAAATACATATTTTTTAAAAAGAAGAAGCTACGTCGGTAGCTTTTTATAATTTTATAATTCTTTATGAGAGTTGAGTTAGCAGCACTTTTTCCTTAAATAATATTTTTTGATAAATATGTTCGACAGTGAATGTTTACGTTAAAACGAAAGGCATCGAAAATTCAAAAACATACCGACATAGTTTTCACCCTCTAGAAGGCAGTATAAAAAAAATATATTCATTTTGTGCAATTTTCGATGTAGAAAAGTGTTTTTTCCCGGGCATCCTTTTTGTATGGGCCGAAAATCATCATCTTAAGCCTTCGATGTGGTAAAACTTTTTGGATTCCAATCTACTTCTCATTTCTTTTTCCTTCCCAAAACTACCTCTCCTTCCTATCCCAAAAAAACCTTTGACACAGCATCCCCAAATATAAGATAGGCCCTGAGGGATTTTTTTTCATCAGAGCCTATGTGTGTAACTAATTAAATGTAAAAAAAAAGTTATTACAGATCCTTAATCAAGATTAAATATGCTTTATAATTTATTATTAAAAAAAAATTATGTGATTATTAATTAAGAATATTATAACGGAATCATTTTTACATCACCTCTCTACATTATTAATTTATGCTCCAAATAGAAAACGAAATGAAGCTAATACTAACATTGATAAAATGATATAATATTAATAAGGGTAAATATTGAGAAAAGTTTATAAAATATTATCTGTTTTGCTTTTCATTGCTAAAACAACGTGAAATTTCAACTGGATGAAAAACAAATAAAAACTTGAATTTTCATGTAATATTTGTAAAAATTTATAACACCTTTTTTTAAATGCTAAAGGCATTTTACCTTTATAAGAACAAGGTCGAGTTATTTTTCTATAATTTCTTTCAATTCGTGTATATTATTCCATGCGGATTAATTAGTTATTTTAATGTGAAAACCGCACAAGAGTCCCAACTGCTTACGTCTGGAGCCAGTGAGGCTATGGCATTCCCAATTGGGGTATGTTGCCAGGCTGAAGGTAGTGGGGAAGGGTAGGACATGGGAAAGTGGAAGGTGGAGAAGTACATGGCTATTCAGATCTGGCCACCAAACTTATACCAGGGCGATACTGAGGAGTGTCTTCCAGTCCGAAACGTAAATATACTATACATTATTTTAAATGAATAGATTGTGAAATAACCCAATTATTCAAATATAATTATTAGAGCACACCGGGGTTTGAACCCGCGACCTTCGGATTGCTAATCGATTGCCTTACCTCTTTATCACTAATGAATTTTTAATTCAAAAGTTAAATAACTTTGAAAGCTCATCGAAGTTTTGTTATGGGATATATGTAAATGAGACTTGTTGAAAAGGTTGTTATTTGATGGTGTGTGCCAATGTCAGGCACTGTGGCCCGCAAATTAACTTTGACTTCCGTAATGGGAAGTCTTGGACGCCAAACCCTGACCAAAGTCAGAGTATGTCAATCTGCGGAGAGCACAAGTACTCCATCATCAGAGCATGGGTCATACATTGCCATGCCATCCCTGTAAAGGTTATTAGGTTTCTCTACAAATAAAACCAAGGTAGGTAAATAATATAGACACTGTATTGTGCTGTTAAAAAACATAATAATGATTATAACGGTAAGGACTCACCCCCGGGACCATAGTACTATTTACCCTATGCTAATTTAACTATAAAATGAGCACGGCGGAAGAACTGCTGGTGAAGAGAGGAGAGGCCCATCTCGCCTCCACGCGGTGACATCATCGCCTCGACATCCGTGGCATCCAGAAGATACGTCCTCTGTCTCGGTCGCCAAGTAGAAAGGGACCCTTTTATCCATCTGCATCCGGGAAGACCATGCAGGCTTCCAGCCGTTTTATAACGGAAGATTTATATGAGAGACTCGTATCATTTTAGCGGCACTTTGTTCGAGCACGGCGGCTCCCGTTTTAAATATAATCCCGACCGGAGATCACTCGCTGCGGATTAATTACTCGCGGCGTGTCGCCGTCTTACATAGAACGATTCATTCGATTAATGCGGAATAAACTCTTCCACAAAACAAGCCGACCGGCACTATGTTTCGAGTTTCTTTCCGAAACTAAAAATCTCGCTTTACGCGCGGATGTTTACTAGGAAACTTTTAATTGATAACTTGGACATGATTCTACGCCCGTATGATAACAATCCAACCTCAGGATTCCATTATGCCATTTTAAAACTTAGAAATAATTGACCGTTGTTTTCGAAGCGAGTCGCACAATGTCGCTTCCAAAACCAGAGTGAGGAAACGGAAACGCCCCCAGGCTGCCCACGCTCGCGCCGAATAAAATCTACAAGTGCCGCCAACATGATAGACTAACAATAAATAACGATAGTACCTAACTACTCGATAAATAAAATATGAAATAAAATAATAAAATAAAATCGCTTCATAACAATACCCCCCTTCCCAGAAAAATGTTTGCCCTCAAACAAAACTATCAAAAACCTCAACATGCCCTGAACTGGCTAGGTTGGTCCCGAGGAGTACCTAGTAAGAAAAACAACAAAAATAAAACAAACAGTAGATGTGAAACACATAATACAATTATCAGAGGTAGAGAAGAAAAAAAATATATAAATAATAATCCTTATACAATAATCTTATGACGAATGAGTGCATCGCAACCATTCTCAACCTTAAAACTAGAAAACCAATTTAACTTAACAACAACTTCTTGTAAGATGATACGTGAATGGACAGCAAGCACCCCTTACCACAGAAAAAAAACTGGGTGATTGCAATATTGTCTGTTTCCGAACACTGCCATTGACGTATAATCTGGAACAGAACACTTAAACTAACTTAAAAAAATAAGTCTTAAAATTAAATACATACATTTTTATGAATAAATCACTCCTCCAAATACGACAAGTTAAACTCAATGCACTAGGCATCACTGTTCCGAAAAAAATCACTGAATTTAAAATTGCCTCTCGTAGGCCGAAAATATTTGATGGGTTCACCATCTACACTGACTCTACATCCTTTAGGATAAAAATACCAATCTTCTTTTGGAAGGATATTCCTAACTAACCTCCTATTCTGGTCCTTGGGTGTACAATACTTAACTAATCAACAATGATACCATGTTATTTTAATTTAAGTAGTATTAATAGTATACAACCATCGCATCGGATGGTGCCAATTTTAGAGAAAACAACCAACTTTTCAGAAGGTGTGGTTTGTTAATGATATATGCATCTATAATTTAGTGCAGTTATATAGGTATACATACGCCCAACTCTATAGAAGGCGTAAGCAGTAGATAAAGAACAACTTTAAGGTTTTCACTGTAAACCGTTGTTCAACCACAGAGTATATAATAACAAAGTTATAAGTCTCTCAGGACAATAATAACAGTATACAACCAAAATCTTATACAAACAAAAAAAACCTACTTCCTATGTTGCTTTAAAATGTGGAATCGTTCACATCGTTCCACATTATAATTTCTGTAAAATCTTATAAATCTCTTAGAGAACAAATAGTGATACATAATAAAAAACAAGAACATAACCTAAAAAAAAAATATGCCTGAAACACACCGAGATATAGTGCGGACATGTCCGTGTATTTCAGGATACAAAACTTATAACTAATAATCCTAGCTTATTCATCTGTTCAGTCGACGTCCAAATTTACGTCTGTTTTAGCGTTAATACTATCGATAAATTTATACTTATACATGCACATATGTATTTTTAAATATATATATTCTCAACTCGAGCATTGCCACTAGAGTTGAGGTTGTTATTGTAATGAAACAAACCACCCTCATCATCAATGTTACAAAACACCCCCGCGAAGTAAATAACCCATTTCCTTAGAAAAGAACCTAAGACAGGACTAATGACTGTCAGAACGCATGGAACTTCCATCTCGGTTGATCAGGCCGGATGAAGTTCCGTGCATTGAAAAAAAGTAATAGAAAAATGAATAATATAAAATTCGTTAAACCTAACAGTCCCTGAGAAAGATGGCCAGACTTTCTTAGGTACTGAAGTGCAGGGACTACATAGGTATGTTGTCCAATTTGACGATATCCTTTACGTGGAAGTCGCCGCACACTTTGCCATTCAAGTCTGCTAAAGTATAAACGAGGTCTGATTTTTTCTCTACCACTACATTCTGCACGAAGCGTGGGGATAATTTTTGGGAGAAATAATTCAACGCATTTGATTGTACGAAGTTTCGTCTCCACACTATGTCACCAACGCGATAAGTGACGTTTTTCCTACGCAAATTGTAGTGGTTAGCCCCCTTTTTGTACGCCTTAAGTAGAGCATCAGAGACTTGCTCATAGACGTTTGCCAAACCTTGCAACTTTTGTGCATATATGGTAGGTGAAGCTTCCCTTTGAGCGTTGCTATCCCCCTCGTGAATAGGATTACGGTGCAAATCTCCATCAAGTATCTGCTCACGGCCGTGCATTAGAAAATACGGAGTAAAGTTTGTCGCGCAATTGACGGTGTTATTCATTGCAGACTGAACTTGTGGCAAAAATTTTGACCAGTTACGATGGTCTGATTCGACTAAAATCGATAAGGCAGTACCTAATGTCTGATTGTACCTCTCAACCACATTATTTTGTGGGGTGTAAAGAGAGTTGTAAAACGGTAAAGGAATATTGTAACTTTTAAGGAGTTCTTTGAACTCTTTCGAAATAAATTGAGGACCATTATCACAAACAATGGTCCTTGGTACACCATGTACCAGGAAAATGTTTTCCTCTAAGTTTTTCACAATGCTGCCCGCGGTGCCTTTGCGCAGCGGGAATAACCAAGTAAACTTGGAGAAAACATCTACACAAGATAAAATGATTGTATGTCCGGAGTAGCTACGAGGCAATGGACCCACTAGGTCTAAGGAAAGCATTTGCATAGGCCTGTTTACCTTCTTAGGGTTTGTAGAAAAACCGTTCGGTGGTGCCGTACTGATCTTATGCGCCTTACAAACAGTACATTGACCAATAAAATTTTTGACGTCTTTGTACATGCTAGGCCAGTAATACCTAAGTTGTAGCTTTTTATACGTTTTGAAGACTCCTGGGTGACAGGCGCGAACGGAGTCATGGGAGTCTGAAATAATATTTTTCCTATCCTCTTGAGGAATGACCCTTTTCCATGCGGTGTCCTCACATAAGTCCAATTGGGTTTTCGTGTGACGATACAACTCGTTGTCTTCAATTCGGAAATTTAAAAATCTTTGCGGAGAAATTTGGCAACCCTGCCATACATTTAGGAACCATTTGTCTGACGTAGAACGATAGTCTATTCCTGATATAAATGCAAGATCCTTACGAGAAAGGACGTCTGGTACAATATGTTGCGTTCCTTTACGATGAACGACGTCGAAAGTAAATTGAGAAAGTCGAGTACTCCAACGCGCTAGGCGACCACTTGGATTCGATAAGGACCCCAGCCATTTTAGACTAGAATGGTCTGTTACTACTGTGAAGTGCGCCCCTTCTATGTAAGGCCTAAAATGAGTAACGGAATCCAATACCGCCAGGAGTTCCCTTTCAGTGACACCATAGTTACGTTCGTGGTTATTAAGACAACGTGAGTAATAAGCAATCGGGTGTTCCGCACCGTCTACGGTTTGAATCAAAACCCCACCAATTCCTACCGAACTGGCGTCGCAGTGGATCGCGAAAGGTTGTGAGAAGTTGGGACAACTTAGCACTGGGGCACTTATAAGAGCTTGTTTTAAATCATTAAAAGCTTTTTCGGCTTCCGGTGTCCACTTGAAGTTGCTGACACCGTTTTTTGAACCAGTAAGCCTCGACAAAGGAGCTGCTATGCTTGAGAAGCCTTTAATAAAGCGTCTAAAGTAGCCGGAGAGGCCAAGGAAAGCCCGGATGCCTTTCGCATTTTTAGGCACCGGAAAGTCCTTTATGCTCTCTATCTTTACCGGATCTGTGCGCAGACCATGTGAATCTACAATGTATCCCAGGTATTTAAGTTCTGCCCTACAAAATTCTGATTTTTTTTGATTAATGGTAAGACCCGCGTCTCTCAATCTTTCGTACACGCGGTTTAAAAGTTTTAGATGTGAATCTAAATCCTCAGATATCAAAATTAAGTCGTCTAGATAGCAAAATGCGTTATCATCAAATTCTGGCCCAAAAAGGGCGTCTGCTAGTCTTTGGAGCTCGCTGGGTGCATTTTTCAACCCAAACGGCATTCTAGTAAATTCAAAAAGTCCGCGACCTGGAACGACAAACGCAGTTTTCTCGCACGAGTCTTTTTCTAGCGCTATCTGCCAAAAAGCTTTCGATAGGTCTATTGACGATACGTACCTTGCGCCTCCAAGTTTGTCAAGAATCCGCGCAATATAAGGCAAAGGATAACTGTCTCTGATGGTTACGTTATTTAATTTGCGGGAATCAAGGCAGAATCTCCCTGTACCATCCTTTTTTTGAACTATTAAAACTGGGCTAGACCATGGTGAACGAGACGGGCGTATTACCCCTAACTTAAGCATCTCGTCTACTTCGGCGTCAAGTTGACGTTGTCTTGCCGGAGACAGTGGGTAATAACGTTGTTTAATAGGCGGGCCTGTTGTATGAATCTTATGTTTGACTAGATGAGTCAACCCCAGCCCTTTGTTTTCGTAAGAGATGGATTCAAATTTTTTGATAATGTCTGAAAGAGCTTTATTTTCTGTAGCTGTCAGAGATGAGGCAGGCCGAATTGCTCGTACCTCATTGATTTGTCTGTTATGTTGAGGTGCGCGACCCTCTGAGAACAGTTCCGGCGCGATCCGAAACTGTCTCCAAAAGTTCACGCCTAAAATGAAATTAGGAGTCAGCGATGGGATGACGTAAAAAAGAACCTCCTTTGTGGTTGAATTGTACGTCACCGGCAAAGTTAAGGAACCTATAACAGGTTGACAGGTACCGTCTGCTGTAGTAACCTTAAAATCTACTTTAACTAATTCTACCCCTAAATCTAAAAATATCTTATAACTATCTCCCCCTAAACAAGACACGGAAGCACCACTGTCCAACAGTGCTTTATAATTATTATTTAAGACATAAATGTCGGCATAAGGACGGTCATCCTCTATACTATCCTTCCCCTGCGGCAGTGCGTCCACTGTCTGAGGAGACGGGCTAGAAAGGAATTGTTGTACTAGGCGGAGCCAACGCTTCCACTCCCTCTTTCTTTGTGCACAAGAAGGGGCGCGGTAAGATTGACTCTGTCCTAGTTTTTTGGATTCTTATTATGCTTCTCATTCTTAATACTCCCAACTTGTGGTTTCTTGTTATCGCCATTTTTTTTCCAGCAATTTGCGATTAAATGACCCTTGGTCTTACAAAAGGTACAAAAGGTAGAATTAGGTTGATGTTTTGGAGGGCCCGATGCAACAAAATGGTTATTATTACTATTGTTTGTAGGTCTATAATCCCTATTAGTGTTGTTAAAATTATTATTATTGTTTGTAGGTCTATAATCCCTATTAGTGTTATTAAAATTATTATTATTGTTTGTAGGTCTATAATACCTAGTATTGTTATTAAAATTATTATTATTTTTATTACTGAATGTTCTGTAATCGTTTTGATTGTGAAAAGGTTTATTATATTGGTTGGCAAACGAAGTAAACTTCTTAAAGTCCCTTGTATTATTTTTTGGTTCTACTAATTTCGACGTCGCCGAAGACGTTGAAGCCTCCGTGAATGACTCGAGTTTAGCTGCGCACCTCGTTAATTCTTCAAAAGAATTAAAATCCCTAGATGATAATAAATTTGCATACATAGGTGACAATGCTTTCATGGCTATTCTTAACAGTTTAACATCCGGAATTTTAGAATCTAATTTATTGTTAAGTGCTTTCAGTCTTAAAGTAAATTCCAAAACTGACATTCCCTTCGGTTGTTTAAAATTGAAAATCTCATTTTCGAGATCCAATTGCTTATCCTGTCCCTCAAATTGTTTTATTAACAAGCAGGAGAGGTCTTCCCACTCCAAGTCTGGGCTATAAATTGATCTATACCAAAGAAGTGCTAAACCGTCTAAAATTTCACTGAAAGATTTAACTAAGTCTTTATGCGAAATGTTTCGTGTCCTACAACGCTCTTCCACCAGTAACAAAAAATCTCTTACGCAGCTTTTTCCATCGTATTTAATATCCCAATTAGTAACCCCCCGCGAAGATGATTCTTTATAAATAATCTTGGTATGTTTAATAACCGTGACCTTCTCATCTTTTTCAATATCTGAATCTAGATCCGAATCGCTTTCCTCCATAACCACGTTTAATGATTTCTTAATTGTTTTATTAAAGGCGCGCGCTTGTGTACGCAGCGCCTGAACGGTGCTCTCCGGTTCTATAGATCGCGAAGCTAACTCCTTAACTAGTTCTTCCTTGGAGGCATTATTAACATTTGGAATTGGGGTAGACATGGTGAAGGTTTGTGGCAGGCTTGCTACAATTAGAGAAAAAAAACAAAAAAACAAAAAAATATATATATATATAAATCCCCAATAAAACTCTTAGGTATTCCCAAATAATTGCCGAGAATTCTAAAAGGGAATTTATTATTTTAAGTAATATTTTTAAAACCGTTTTCCAAAAATAAAAAAAATATTTTTGAAAGAATATTTTTGACAACCCTGTTTTATGTTAATTAGAATTTGTGACAACCCTGTTTTTTTGTTGGTTAAAATTTGTGACAACCCTGTTTTTTTTGTTGGTTAAAATTTGTGACAACCCTGTTTTATAAAACTAAAATAAGGAATATTTTATCGTTGTTCAATACTCCTGCCTTCTTTCGTCATTTATATGTTAATGAAACGGTACTTCAAAAACAAACAAATAAAGATGAAAACAATTCTCGCGAGTACATTTATGTATAGTGCTAATAAAATTGGACGTGCGTAATTATGTAATTTAAACAAAACGACGTACGTAATTAGTTTAAATAAAACATATTCACAACTTGAGGCTGTCACAATCCACAATAATAGTGCATGCATTTGTTAATGTGCGAAGTAAACAAAGTGCATACACGTCAGTCTTATTTAACGTGCGATGTTATCAAAATAAGTACTATAAATGTCAGTTTGACGTATGGAAAACATCCACACCAATTGATAGGTAGTAGATATTAATAACTTTAATATTTACCTAAGATGATATGCAAACCGAAATTTGATTATAAATCAAATTTAATTCAAGAACACCACAACTTAATAAAACATATACCATGCCTATCTATGCGGTATTGAATAATGCCAATTAACACGTTTATATAATAATTATTTATAAGGTACCTGCAATATTATTGCGCACAATATCTAACTACAAAGTCACGCCGGTAACAAGACCGGTGACTTGGAATAAAGTGATTTGTTGACATTTCAAATCACTGTGACTGCAATTATAGGTTATGACAGCGACCGTTTATTATCAACAAACGAAATTAACACCCCCACTGAACAGATGAATAATATTGTTTTACACAGACTACATATCAGGGCGAAGCAAACGTTTACAGGAATGGCATAACTCGAAACCATACCGCGTATGAGCGCCAAATTGTTATGGGATATATGTAAATGAGACTTGTTGAAAAGGTTGTTATTTGATGGTGTGTGCCAATGTCAGGCACTGTGGCCCGCAAATTAACTTTGACTTCCGTAATGGGAAGTCTTGGACGCCAAACCCTGACCAAAGTCAGAGTATGTCAATCTGCGGAGAGCACAAGTACTCCATCATCAGAGCATGGGTCATACATTGCCATGCCATCCCTGTAAAGGTTATTAGGTTTCTCTACAAATAAAACCAAGGTAGGTAAATAATATAGACACTGTATTGTGCTGTTAAAAAACATAATAATGATTATAACGGTAAGGACTCACCCCCGGGACCATAGTACTATTTACCCTATGCTAATTTAACTATAAAATGAGCACGGCGGAAGAACTGCTGGTGAAGAGAGGAGAGGCCCATCTCGCCTCCACGCGGTGACATCATCGCCTCGACATCCGTGGCATCCAGAAGATACGTCCTCTGTCTCGGTCGCCAAGTAGAAAGGGACCCTTTTATCCATCTGCATCCGGGAAGACCATGCAGGCTTCCAGCCGTTTTATAACGGAAGATTTATATGAGAGACTCGTATCATTTTAGCGGCACTTTGTTCGAGCACGGCGGCTCCCGTTTTAAATATAATCCCGACCGGAGATCACTCGCTGCGGATTAATTACTCGCGGCGTGTCGCCGTCTTACATAGAACGATTCATTCGATTAATGCGGAATAAACTCTTCCACAAAACAAGCCGACCGGCACTATGTTTCGAGTTTCTTTCCGAAACTAAAAATCTCGCTTTACGCGCGGATGTTTACTAGGAAACTTTTAATTGATAACTTGGACATGATTCTACGCCCGTATGATAACAATCCAACCTCAGGATTCCATTATGCCATTTTAAAACTTAGAAATAATTGACCGTTGTTTTCGAAGCGAGTCGCACAATGTCGCTTCCAAAACCAGAGTGAGGAAACGGAAACGCCCCCAGGCTGCCCACGCTCGCGCCGAATAAAATCTACAAGTGCCGCCAACATGATAGACTAACAATAAATAACGATAGTACCTAACTACTCGATAAATAAAATATGAAATAAAATAATAAAATAAAATCGCTTCATAACAGTTTGTCATATATTCCTTCTCATACGTCTTGACGAAAAAGACAGAAGATACTAAGAATGATGACGTCACGAACTAGTACAAGTATATTATATCAATTAGACGCTTTTCCAAAATCGTTTTCTGTAAACGAAATAATTTCCAAAATTAGTTGTGCCTTTTATTGATTTTATCTCGTCTTCTTTTCTTGTACCATTCACATTCGCGTCTTAAATTTTTTTACACTCATTTCTTCATTCATTCGCTCAACATATCCAAACCATCTAAGCGTCCCTTTCTTAATCTTACTTATTACGCTCACATCAGCCTTGCATTCTTTTCGGATCTCCACATTCCTCACACGATCATACATGGTTTTACCACACATACGCCTCAGAGATCTCATTTCTACAGCATTCACTTTCACACTTTCACCCTTTCTCTGCCAGTTCCATGCTTCAATGCCATACATCAGGGTAGGTATGTAAAAGTATACACCACTAAATCAATTACAATGCAGAAAAACTTTAGTGAATTAAACTAAATGTTTGTTGTTTTGCTGTTTTCTGGGTCACTAGTAGGATATTTCAAAACTTCATACCGGTCAATGACTGAGTGGGCATCGCGTTTGAGTCCTACCCGGGAGTCGCGTGTTTGATTCCTCGGTTGGCTAAGTCCTCCATCACAACACAAGCAACATCTTCCGCTTACCGTGATGGTAGTAGGAGTTTTTCAAACATTGTCAGGTTATTTGTAACCTGGGAATGTTACTTTCTTTAAAAAAAAAAATATAAACATAATCTACCGGACCGTTATGCTTCCCGGAGTTATTTTATGGTATATCTTAATATATAAAACATAGTCGTGTTAGTTACACCATTTATAACTCAAGAACGGCTGAACCGATTTTTATGGTTTTTGATTTGTTGGATTTGTCTCCGTCCCGTTTAACAGAATAACTATTAAAGCATCGGAAAAAATCACGGGATAAATAATTATGAAGAAAATTAATTTTTTCATATATTTTGTATGGCTTTTCAAATAATGTGCGTTGGTCGACATAATTTGAATCAATTCGAACTGTCAATGGTGTAGTGTGCCGAACATTTCGTGCTTAATCAACAGCTCAATTTAACTTTTTGAACTTAGGTAGGTACCTATTTATTTTGACTTATAAAAACTTAATTTATTTCAGCTAATAAATTTTTTGACAATATTTATTGATTCTGAGGCGGTACGAAGTTTTTTTTTTTTTACATTAGGTCCACCCAGGAGGCCCTGAGGAAAATAATTTCCCTCAGGGCCTATGTCATCTTTGGGGATGCCGTGTGGAAGGTATTTTTAAGGAAAGGAAGGAGAGGAAGTTCTAGGAAGGAAAAAGGTATGAGGGTTGGGTAGGAATCTGGGGTTCAGTGTGTCTAGATCATCCGCCGCCAAGACCTAGATAAACCTTACCCCATGAACCCGGGCACCCCTGCTAAGTCACCAAACGTAGCAAACCACTTGGGGTGACCTATGGCAGAGGTGTTGGTTATCCAATAAATGGTTCCCGGGCGGCGGTACCCATTCCCGCCTCCCAAATTGCCGGGACAGCTAGTTTAATATGTAATACAGATACTTGTAATAATATTTGATTTATTTTGTAAATTCGATTATTACTTTCCTTATTTTATTAAAACTTAGTAATTGGAGATGTCTGATTAATCAACTGAACTATCGATATTCCCACAGAAGGCACGTGCGTTGTCTCACTCGTCTCATGAATATTACATTACACATCAGGCCCAAAATCACCGTGATTTAACATATCAAATTCTTATATTATAAAACCTCCCAGGACTGCTGTAATCCATTATTCAATACCAACTATCGGAAAACATAAATTCGATCAATTACACTGGGAGTCTGAATTTGAATCGCTTATTACTAAATTAATTATGGAAATTAATTCTGAAATATTTCGTCTAATTTCGGAAAACGAATTAATTGCCACTAATGTTGCAATTTTATTTATTTTTTAATTTTATTTATTTATTTATCATAAATACAATTGTACAAAATAAGGGTAGTCCCACAAAGCTGTCATATGGCAGCTTGTCTGTAGGTTCTACAATTTATCACTCTTAATATTATACATAAGGAAATATATATTATATAGTTTTAAGGAAACATTAGTATAGGTCACATAATAATATTAGATTATTTGAATTACATCTATAAGATATTTCAATGTACATATAATAAGATATATAAGATATATAAGATATATAATAGATGCCTAATAATAAGATATATAGGCAGCTACATTAAGATAGTCAATTCAAATTAAATAAAATCCAAATAAATGGAACATTTCTGGACGTACCCAAAAACTAAAATCTCTTTATGAAAAGCGATAAAACACACTTTCAAATTTTATTATTAGAAGTAAACATAATGTTTTTTTAAATAAGAATTTTTTTAATGTAAACATAAACATGTTTTTAAAACGGCTCACCTTACGTTTTTTTCGAAATAAAATTACGAATAACAAAACAAACAAAAAAAACACATATTTTAATATTAGATTTTTATTTCACCAGATTTACAGGAACGGGTTTAGTTTTTCCCATAGGAAAAACTAAACCCTTTCATACACTTTTCCATATAAATGATCATCTAGTAAATCCAAGTTATGCAAGTGTATTATATAAGTATAATTAATACAAAACAATACAAGAACAACACGTTAATCTACCAAACTATTAAATGGGAATATAATTCACCGTCTCCAGATATTTTCATATCAGAGGGTTCGGCTCTGTGGAATTCCTAATTTGACCGATAAATCCTACTGATCCCTCAATATAAATATTTAAAAAATCTTTCGTAATTCTACATGTATTTAAAATGACTGATTTTTGCATTTTTATATACAAATTCTTTGACAAATCTAATATGCCTAAATTTTTAATAAGAGAGCTAGGTATAATGCCAGTAGCCGAAATAACAAAAGGTAATATTTTTATAGTCTGAGAATGCCAAATTCTTTTAATTTCATTTCCTAAATCTGTATACTTTCTTATTTTTTCAGAAACAGATTTTTGAATATTACAGGAATTTGGAATAGCTACATCAATGATATAAGTTATTTTTTTTTAATTTTGTCATGTAAAACTATATCAGGTCTATTATGACCAATTGGTCTGTCTGTTAGTATAGTTTTATCATAGTAAATTTTAAAGAAATTATTTTCTAAAAATGAATTTGGTTCGTATTCATAATATGGTACTACATATATTATGACAGTCAATCAAGTTATGTTTAATTACCAAACTTTGGTGAATTATTTTTAAAACCTGATTGTGCCTAAATGTATACTCAGACGGCGCTAATATAGAACATCCTGATATAATGTGTTCTATAGTTTCCGGAAAAGCCATACATTTTCTACATAAATCATCAATTTGATTTGGATCTTTGATAATATGCTTCCTATAATTTTTGGTATTAATGACTCTATCTTGAATAGCAAGCATAAATCCTTCTATTTCTGCGCTTATAAATAAATAAATATACTTATTTATAAACGTTATCATTACCTCACTTTTCTGTCGTTTCGTGTCAAAATAATTTATACAAAAAATTCACAGTTTCGTTTTTTTTTTTTTTAATTGCCATATTAAGACTTTATCTCGACATTTATTAACTAATCGCAGCCAGCGCGGCGGCGGCTGACGCAAAATTTTAATTTAATTAATTGTCTAATTCAATTATTTTCATTGTAAAAGAAGACGATACCATTAAATCTAAACTAAACATAAAACAGAACATGACACATAAAAATAAAAAAAGGTAACTGTTGCAAATGGGTATCGAATTTAGGATCTCTGACAAAAAATAATTAGGTCTCAATGGCCAAGTTGGTTGAGGTGTTGTCCCGGTGTTCCCAGTTGCGACTGTTACTTTTTTATTTTTCTGTGTCTTGTTATATTACAAGTTTAGATTTAATGGAATTATCATTTTCTTTAATGATATATTGATTTCCCTCAGGGCGTTTGTTATCTTTGCGGATGCTGTTTGGAGGGTGTTTTTAAGGAGAGTAAGGAGAGTAATTTTTGGGAGAGCAAACATCATGAGGGATGAGTAGGAATCCCTCTTTCTCCAGACGGATGGAAGCCGCAAAAAAATGTTTACTTTAAACAGACTGATATGCCCACAACAAAGTATATCGGTTAACGTTTTCAGAGATTGAAATATGTAGGTAGGCACTATTAGATCCAGTTCACATTATTTACTTTGTCAGATCAGTTTTCCCAACTGAGATTAAATCGCTAACATAGTCGCGACAGTGGTACACATAATACATACAAAGTGTTATATAACTTCCTTTCTGCACGTTCCCATTGGAGTACTATATACGATATAGCCGTAAGGCTGTGTTTCCTTCCGGAATACAGCCTTTTAGACGCCCGCGGAGCCTGGCTGGGGGAGGCGGAAACGGAAATTACAAGAGATCATCACAGGATTGCCTTGTTAAAATGTAGTACATTGCTGGAAGTAAATTAAGGTAATTTCATCGCCTTTTCTAAAGTTATATATAACCTATACAATAAGTGCGTGGAGATTAAAATTTATATATAATATTTTTTTTATAATTACTGTATTTAGAACTTCTATTTAACCATTGTCCATTATGCTCTATCACAGAAAGTTCGCCATAGAATAAAGAAAGAACAACATTTTTCTATGGAGGTTGCTAATAAAACTACTTAGGTATATGTAATTTTCAAATATGTATTTTTTTATTTTTTATATTTATTGCTACAAACAATCCCGATGAATTGTTATAAAATTAATTTTGGGTCGGAATAAATCGTTTACAATAACATAAGCGGTAATGCAATTTTAGGTAGGTATTTTAAGAAAAATCAAAATTGTAAATAATGTTTAAAATAAAAATAAAAAGGAAAGACAAGGAAAAAAAGAATGATATATAAGAATATTATAAAATAATATAGGGTGTTAAGGGACATGCTTGACTTACTTTAACCAGTGATTCCAGACATTATTTGGAGTAAAAAATAAAGTTAAATTAAAACAAATTACTTTATATTAAACCACTAATATAATCACAATTACCTACATGTTTCAAAACCGATGGTTTCTTCGTCAGGGTAGTAATATAGTATTTAAAAAATGTTAATTTAATTTTGGTCTCCGGTGACTTTTTTGAAGTCCTTTTGTTGCAAAATGTTTTTCTTCAAAATCAAACTTTTTTTTCTTCATGTCGACACTGGTAACGCAATTAATAATCCGTCTAACCGACCCTAACGCCGTTCTTCCATGAAGCTACGTTCAAGCGACGCGATCGCTGCTCGTCCGTGTTTTTCATACTAATATTAGTTTTTGAAAACGCCGCTAGGCGCTACACTAGCAAAATAGTATGACAGGTAGCAGTAGCGTCGCTTGCAAGTTGCTTCGTGGAAGAACGGCGTAACTGTCCAATAACTACTGATTTTTTAATGTTTTTAGTAGAAAAAAATACATCAAAAATGTTGCCGAATGCCAAAATTTCAGTTACCCTTTTTACTTTAAAAAAAAATGGACAAAACTTCGAAAAATTATGTGCAAACATAGTTTTATCAAGAAAATCAGTGAGAAGATCTCAAGAGCCACAGTTTTATAATTACAACAACAGGGTGAGGCATTTGGGTTATTTTTTAGTATTTTGCTGCTGTTTGCAACTGTATCGGTTTCTTTCAAAGGATCGTATAATGATATTAACCACTGGAGCGACAAAGCAATTAAAATAATTTTTCTCGGATTGCTAAAGGAAATTTTTCCGCCCACATTAAAAAAATCATACCTCCGAATTTGAATTTAAAGGCTCTTTTTGCTCAGAAAAGATATTTCAAAATTTGACACGAAAGATATCGGTTTTCGATTGTTATACTGGATATTAATTAAGATGTTTCACAAAATCATTGTTTTGATTAAACAGTTTAGAAATTGTATTTTAGATATTTTACATTAATTTATTAAAGGAAATTGATTGAATTTCATAACAACCTCTGGCAAAAACAATGAGGTAATGATGAAAATAAGAAATATAATTTAAACGCGGTTTGAATTAAAATAAACAATGTGGTAAAATATTTGTAGAGAAAATATTCCCTCTCAGAACGGCTCCTATCAAAATTCTGATTAAACATTGGAATCAGCCTGTTTGGTGACAAGATTTGAACAGCCAGGTACTCCCCCACATTCCTATTCCCCATCTCCTTCCCCTCCCCACTACCGTCAGCCTCACCACACCCCAATTGGGGATACCGTTGTCTCACTGATTCCAGACGGTTGGGAGCAGTTGAGACATTTGTGTTGAGCAATATTGGAAATTTTTTAAAAACAGTCGTACCTTATATTATATTACGAGTGTTTTACCAGAGAATACCGGAAATTAGTCATTTTTAAATTAAATTCTAGACGTATTGACTTTCTTTTACAAAAAAAACATTAATTGATTTTGAAAGATTGTTATTTTATCTGGTACACGCAGTTTTAAAATTTTGAAAAACTAAGTGTATTTATAATATACTAAGGTTATACTTTTGGTCGTTGGCAGGTTTGTTCAATTTTCAAACGATAGATTCTAGATTTCAAATCATAACACGGGCATGTGCCTAGTATGGCGGCCATAAATTCCACAATTGTTATATATTTACTATTCAAAGAATAAAGAAACATTAAAAATAAAAAAAAAAAATCATACAACAAAATAAATCAATATATAGTCTGGTCAACACAGTTTTCAAAATTTAAATTTTAGACAAATTAAAATCATAAAAAAATAAATCCGAGAACGTGTCTTGTGACAAAAATACCTCAGTTTTTCTATTTATTTAAGGTCTTACAAACTAAAATATTCCAGATTTTTTTTTACACACTTATTTTGTTTAGACATTATTGAAGAATTATAAATTATTTTAAGAAGTATATAATTTTCATTCATTTACCATCTCCCGTTTGATCATTATTATGGCAATTTGAGACATAAATTCTCACGTTCATTAGCCGCTGAGATGCGGCCGTGCAAAGTTCTGTGTTCGCGACGCTCATAATGACTACATTTTTTTAAAAATTTAAAACTAATACCGTTTAGCTTCATGGTTGTAAAATCATCCGCGCGCAGAGCTGTTAACAAAAACGGAATAATGGATTGCCTCTTAAACCTAAAAAGGTTGATCAAAAATCATTTTTCGTACATTAACTTTCCTTCATAAAATTTGTCACACTAGTAAGAGCAAACAAACATTTCAAGAAAATTATAAAACAAACTTTAAGAAAGCAATTTTTCGCTGTTTCATAGCTTTTTTTAGTTCTAACTATAATTTGCTAAATAGATTTTGTAATTTAGAAATTGAATCAGAACGCGACCGTAGATTTCAGAACACAGAATGCCGTTAAAAGGAACAAGCAGAACATAATTTTTGTACAAAAGAACACCTTTCGTCCTTTATGAAGGTACAGAGTTTTTTTTAACTCACCAATTGAAGCTTTTTTTGAAAGCCCTCGTCCATTGAAACAATATACATCAGGTCGTCTTTTGCAATACCAAAATACACCTCAAATTTTTTTGATAGTGGAATAATGTATTGTAAAGAGTAAAACCACAAATTGTAAAATAATGTTGATAACTCTCAAACGTAAAATTTTAAATAGAAAAAAATCTGAAAAGTGAAATTCCGAGATGCGACTGAACTTTTTATGTTTTTTTTTTAAATTCAACATTTTTCTTTTGAGAGTTAATATTACCTTGAATCACAAAATTATACTACCTATAATAATTGACATAATATACCAATTTTTAGGAGGCTAGTGTGGGTATCGCCGCCCCGGGAACCATTTATTGAGATAACCAACACCCCTGCTATAGGTCATCCAAAGTTTGGTGACTTGACAGGGGTGCACCTACTGCATGGCGGACCGGATCGGGAGAGACTGTTTGAGTAAGACCTAGCATAGACCTCTCCAGCCGGACCGTAGTGGGAGGAATCAATTTATACGCCCGTCACTCCTGGAAACATTGACCCCATATTCCTACACATCCATCATACCATCTTTCTTCCCAGAACTTCCTCTTCTTCCTTTCCCTTAGAAGACACAGCATGCCCAAAGATGAATAATTCCCTGAGGGATTTTTTTCCTCAGGGCCTCCTGTGTGGAATTAATTTTAAAAAAAATACTTTCAGTATCGCCCTTGTGAAAGACTACGATTCAGTATTGAAACCTTGCTTGAAATGGTTTTAGCTTCTGTGATTAAACTTGCCTCTCTCTTTGTACTATTTGTCATTTGAATGAGCGTTTACATATACTTATTATTTTATGTTTTTGTGTAAATATTATGTATTCTCTGACTGAGTAGGTTTTTGTAATTTCATGTACTATTTTAATTAACTGAGTTTTAATAACCGAGAGTCTATTGATTATTGATTATAAATAAGTTGAAATAAATTAATACATATAAATAAATAGCCGTGTTTTGGTATGTTTTGGTTGGTTCTGAATAGCCAGCTAGTGATTCCTAATCTTCACCTATACCATCAACTTCTCTTCCTATTCCTTTTACCCTCACAACACCCCACGATTGGGGATGCCTTAGTCACATTGGCGGTGGACAGTTTGGAGAAGTTGTGACCCTTAAGACGATAGACTTCGCTTTTCGGCCCATACAAAAAGAACGCCCGGGAAAAAACACTTTTCTACATCGAAAATTGCACAAAATGAATATATTTTTTTTATAATGCCTTCTAGTGGGTAAAAACTATGTCGGTATGTTTTCGAATTTTTGATGCGTTTCGTATTAACGTAAACATTCACTGTCAAACATGTACGATTTATCAAAAAATATTATTTAAGGAAAAACTGCTGCTAACTCAACTCTCATAAAGAATTATAAAATTATAAAAAGCTACCGACGTAGCTTCTTCTTTCTAAAATAGATATATTTTTTTAAATTTCAATTTCGTGAAAGTTTCGGTGTAGAAAAGTGTATTCTCCATAAACCCCTTTTCGAGCGATTTCTGTAGGTAAATTTGAGCGCTGTCTCATTCGCACATTTCGCATTCGCATGTATTGTAAGTGTGCGTGAGCTTTTTGTGAGCGGGACAGAATGACAGTCGAGGGTGTTCCGCGTGTCGTTTAAAGTCTAGCCTCTTAATCGGTGTTCACATAAAAAAATAACGTAGAAGTATTGACGAGTTTCAATTGAAGGAATCCTTGATGCTTGTTTTAACCCGGCGTCACGGGGATTGACACATATGATATAAGTACGTGGGGGCTGGGTCATCATGACCCCACTTATTCAGCACCAGCTATTTTTTTGAATTTATGACATTATTTCGACAAAAAATATATTTATACCTATGTTTTCTTTTAAACCAATAAACGTACCATTTTTTTTTACAGAGAATACCTCACAATAGTTTTAACTGCTCCCGTCTGGAGCCAGTGAGACTATGGCATCCCCAATTGTGGTATGTTATGAGGCTGAAGGTAAGTGGGGAAGGGAAGGAGATGGGAAATAGGAAGGTGGGGAAGTACCTGGCTATTCAGATCTAGTCACTAAACACGGCTGAAAGCCATTATTAAGCAACGTTTCAATTCTGAATGGTGGTCTTACACCAGGGCGATACTGAGAGTATCTTCCACTCTGGAACGTGCCGCAAATATAGTAAATATTATTTTTATTAATTAATTGTGAAATAACACAAATTTATCAAATAAAATTTATTTGCGCACGCCGGGTTCGAACCCGCGACCTTCCGATTGGAAGTCAAGTGTCTTACCACTCGACCACGGACGGCCGTCAAAAGTTAACAAAATTAGCTTCCTCTAGCTTAATCATACAGAACACTTATCGAATCGAATCGTTATTTTAATTAAAAATGCACTTTTAGGAACTGAACCAACTAATCTTTGGAAAAAAATAACAAAAAGTTAATTCGAATCGTATGAATGCAGTCGACGCAAAAGGTGGTCGACGGGGAAGGTTCATTTTCACCCTTTTCAGCTAAAACTTTTAAAGAAAGTCAACATCTCCAGCTACTGAGAAGAGCGGCAACATCGCACGTGTAGTTATAAAACTACAAGCAATTAAAAACATGGTGGGTCATTTTGACCCACCCCCTATGACGCCGGGTTGATGAGCACCTACTATTAAACTACCTGTAGAACAAACACTAGAAGGGGGCTTACCCAATACATTCAAATTCAATGCAGAATAAAATCCCGATAAAGCGATAAAGAATTTATCGTACCGTTTTACGGCGGCAAAGGATTTCGTGACGGCATACTGACCGCAGAAAATCTCCCCTGCCTAGTCGGCCCAGCCAGGGGTTTCAAACAAGGGTCAAATCGGAACGTGTCGCTTTATTTGTACGGCACAATTGGAGATATAAAAAGGGTGTGCTTTTATTACGGGTTTCTGTTTGCCGACAAAGAAATAAGAGACTAATTTTAGATAAATTCCAGGTTTGACGGTTTTGTCTACACTCGACCCTGTACGTGACTCTATAATCTATATATATATCCAACGTAAGCTTGGGAATACGCTGAACTAATATTAGATCAGTGCTAGTAAGTAAGTAATTGAATGAAATTGGACAATAAAATGTTTCAATTGGTTTCTCAATATTCCTTTTTTTACCTTCAAAACAAAGACATTTTTATTATTGAATTTACGTTTTAAAAATAATCATTAAATGTGTACAATGTTTATAAAAAACAGTCAACAATTGTTATTCCTCACCATAAATAAACAAGGTTCTTGTGTTTGATGGTGGAATATAAGCTCAAGTGATAAAATCGTATATATTGGTAAAAAAATAATGTAATAATATCTAATAATAATAAGAAAAAAATTATGGGAAAAGGAAAAAAAAGATTAAAAAAAAAATAACAATAATGTACTCATAATATTGATCAAATGAATCTTTAATCTGTTCCATTTCGATGTCCGTTCTGTTCCCTTCCACAACTCTTCATTAATTTCTTAATTTCTTGACGGCCGGCGTAGTCCAGTGGTAACGCTCTGAATTCCCATTCCGAAGGTCGCGGGTTCAAACCCGGCGTGCGCAAATTAATTTAATTGAATTCATTTGTGTTATTTCACAATTAATTAATTAAAAATAATATATACCTACTATATTTGGGGCACGTTCCAGAGTGGAAGATACTCTTAGTATCGCCCTGGTGTAAGACCACCATTCAGAATTGAAACGTTGCTTGAAATGGCTTTAGCCATGTTTATTGACCAGATCTGAATAACTAAGAACTACCCCACCTTCCTCTCACTGGCTCCAGACGGGAGCAGTTAGGAATCTTGTGAGGTATTCATTATAAAAAAAAAATCTAGCCACGGCCCCACCCCTACCACAACACTTAGTAATAAATTGTAACCTCCCACTGTTTTGTGATTGTACAATCATTAACTGTTTGCCCTGACGAAGGAACGGTTGTTCTGAAACCGGTCGGCTTTAATTAAATAAATCAGTTGTTCTAACAAAGTTATATTGTTTCATTTAATTATAATTGTAGCGATCAGGAACTGGATTGGGATTCAGTCTTCAATCTATCCTCAGTGCTACACACTGATGGTTGTAAATAAATACGACACTGGTTCGTTATACAAGAATGTTATTTATTGAATATAATTGGTTACAAAGTAAACGTCCAGCCTAGCTGGCGGTAAGATTATCAATGGAAGCCCGGAGCAGCGCTCGGTAAACCGCTGCCTAGAAATGACCCACTTCGGGTCGCAACTCCGTCAACGTTCGGGACGTTGCTCGGCGGTAAAGCCCGCCCATCTATATCTACATCTAGAGTGAAGCAAACACCACAATAATGGACATAATATTGAGTTCAACAATGACACTAAAAGAATACAATGTGTTTCTGGCGCATACTGCGACACATTGGATAGCAATTTGTCAAGATGATCTATGAAATAACTCCTAAGGAAGGTTTTCATACGTAGCAATTATGTAACTTTAATATGTGAATACAGCACAAGAGTCCTAACCACTCTCACTAAAATGACATGGGGTTTCTTACGAGGATGAATAAGGTTAGTGTCTAGGGGAAGACTTCTGCCCCTAGACACTCTCAGTATTGCACTCGTGAAGGATCACCATTCGGAAACGAATTTAATTTTTTTTTACTTTAACTTCTTATAGATCATCTTTGAAGATGCTATGGGTCTTTTTTAGGAGAGGAAGGAGTGAACATGGGTCTTGAAGAGACCCATGTTGTAGGAGGGATGAAACACAAATGCCGGCAAATCATTCATAGCCGAGCTGTTGAACACAAAAGCGAGTCGTAGATGCGACCCGTTCTCGTATGACAAGATATGGGAATATATCAAACGGACCACTCGTTTTTGCACAGAGTCGAGGGTTTTTTCGGGTATATTGGGGCTTCAGAGATGGCTGTCAAATTCAACAGTGGGGCACACTTGCGATTTGTATAGGGTCGGCAGATGCTTTAACCACTCGAGCGCTTTTTGCCACATTATGGCACTATTTCCAAAACCTCGGGATTGCTTTCTTGCCAAAATATGGCAAATTTTCAAAAAAATATTTTTTAATAAAACGGCTATATAATATATTGTATATTCAAAATATAACGAAATAAATATTCTCTAGATTTTTTTAAATGTTTTAAGGTTAAAGATTTAATTTTATATTTTTTATAAATCCTACAAATATGTGATAATAGACAAAAGATAGGGCAATTCATTGGCTGCATAGAACTATAATCAGTTTGTATGTCTCCATATTCAAATTAGGAGGTATGATTTTTTTAATGTGGGTGGAATAATTTCCTTTAGCAGTTCGAGAAAAAATATTTCAATTGCTCTGTCGCTCTAGTGGTTTAAAAGTTTTTTCCATGACTGTTGACCAAACCTGTACATCCAGGTGCCTACATCCAAACCTTTCTCTTCCACATCTCCTTCACTTTCCCACTTCCTTTAGCATCACAACATACCCCAAATGGATGACAAAGTCACGCTGGCTCCCGAAAGTGAAAAGCAAGTGAACTCCTGATCGGTATTAACATTCAAAAAATTATAAACACTGGTAAGTTTGCAAAATTAAGCAATTTTTATTATTTTCGGTCGAAGCCTGTATTTGTAGAATTTGTATTCATTTCTAAAATGAGCTTTAATTTGATGATTTTGTTGAACCAAGAACGGTAATCTAATTTTCAACTCGGCAATTTTATTTGATAAAAGCACCGGCCATGTTTTATTATTAAAAACGTCTGAAAAAATACAGAAACGAGAATCTCACGGTTTCGGGATATTTAAAAGTCTTACAAGAAGAAATGAAAAACTCGTAAGTTAATAAATGTCATCCTTTTTATTAATATTAGACTTAAACAATTATTAGACTTTAAAAAAAATATTTTTTCAAAAAGTAGCAATCGCGATGAGTAGTGCTTCCATTCACCTAAAACTGAAAAAAAAAAAAGTTTTCAACTCAACTCGCTATCATGTGGATGTCAATATGATGGCCCACACACTACACAACTTTTCTAAAACCCGTTGTCAATGGCAACGCAAGCAGTGTGCGGGCCATCACATTGTCATACGAAGTTGCCAGTTGACATTTTTTAGATGCCTCAGAGAACAGCAGAAATGTTCTTTGTCTTTGGTGAAACAAGCTGAAATCGTAAAATTGACATGCGCCGTGAGAGAAGTAAGGCTGGCAACCATAGGAACGCGCATTTGTAACTGGTTAATTTATGGTTGTAACTATAGCAACAACCAGTTTTAGTTTGGTTTCAGTTTCTCTGGTGAGCGGAGCACCTAAGCGCCTCCGCCCACTCAGGCAACTGAAAACTCTCAACTGCCAACTGTCTTTGTATGACAATGTGATGGCCCGCACACTTCACAATAACACAAAACCCCGTTGTCAATGGTAACGCAAGCGGTGACTTGCGACTTGCTCTGCTGGTTGCCCTGGGCGGCCATTGATAGTTGCCAGCTGTCAGCTGATTGTTCTTCGTCAATGGTTAACCAAGCTTTTTGACCAATCAAGACAGAGAAAACAGCCGGTTTTAGTTGGTTTTCAGTTGCCTCAGTGGGCGGAGCGCCTTATAGTACTCATTTTGGGATGGAAGTAATTTTTAAAACACAAGTGGAAGGTAATAGAATCTTAATATATAAAAGTCGGGTTAGTTACACCATTTATAACTCAAGAACGTCTGAACCGATTTTTATGATCATTGATTTGTTAGATTTGTCTCCGTCCCGATTAACAGAATAACTATTAAAATATCAGAAAACATCACGGGAAAAATAATTATGAAGAAAACTAATTTTTTCATATATTTTGTATGGAACGGCTTTTTAAATAATGTGCGTTGGTCAACATAATTTGAATCAATTCGAACTGTCAATGGTGTAGTGTGCCGAACATTTCGTGCTTAGTCAACAGCTCAATTTCATTTTTTGAGTATTTATTTTAACTTAATTAAAAATTAATTTATTTCAGCTAATAATTAAACACAACATTTATTGATTCTGAGGTGTCACGAAGTTTGCCGGGTCAGCTAGTTTTTAATATTTTGAGAAATAAGAATTATAAATGTCGCGTACGCGATGCAGTGCAATAATAAGAGTGAAATAAACTTCAATAAGAAAAAAGGAACAATAACAAAGATATACCGAAACAAATTTTCAATTTGGGTGTCGGGTATGGGTACCGCCGCCCCGGGAATCATTTATCGGATAACCAACACCTCCGCCATAGATTATTCCAAGTGGTTCGCTACGTTTGGGAACCGCCTAGTATGGTGATTTAATATATCAACTTTATGTAAATGTCACAATTATGTAACATGTATTAAATAAATAAAAAAAAAAAAAAAAAAAAAATAGTAGGGTTGACCGGGTTCATTGGATGAGGTTAGCGGTTCACGTGTTTTGGCGGCGGATGCGTCTGTCCACCTATTGCGTGGCGGGCCGGATCAAGAGAGATTGGTTGAGGGATGCCTTTTGACCTCTCCAGTTGGATTCTCTTGACCCATCGCCTTGTATCGGGATGGATTTGTTCGACCGTCCTTCTGAAAACGCTAACCCCCAAACTCGTACCATTTTTCTTGCCAGAACATCCTCTCCTTCCTTTCTTTTAAAAGAACCTCCGCCCGAGAGAAAACATTTGTCTTCAGGGCCTCCTATGTGGAGCTAATGAAAAAAATAAAATAAAAATCTTCTTAGCGCTTACTACTTATGTTTTTTTTTTCATTAAAATTTTCCTTTTCGGATGTCACCTAGTTTTCCAAGGCCAATAAAAAACTATTAAAATGACAGTGAAAAAAGTATCTTTCACTAAAATATCAAGTTCTTTGAGACATGATTTCCTTTCAGAATTCAGAATAGAATTTTCTGAAAAATATGGTAAAAAAGCAAGAAAGTAATTTTAAAATTCTAGCACGGGGTGAGGTTATTCATTTTTGCCTCTTTAAAGTTGATATATTTTCGTCTGTAAATTAAAAAAAAAACGTTAATAAAAATTTCGTATCCCTCGCATGGGTGGGTAGAAAATGTGAACAAAATTCTATCAGAGACCTGTTAATTTACCTTCTCCTTCCTTCCTTTATTTTGTTAAATTTTCACGACTTTTCAAAAGTGTCCTGTTTTGTCACATGTTTTGGTATTGTTTCAGAAAATAATGCTTGCCTTTAGCCTAGAAGAGATATTGACATACCTACCTTACATATTATATAAATAAGAGTTTCCCCTGTAGTTTGTTGGTGTATTTTCAACAGTTTTATTCCGAGTTTTATTTCGAGATTAATATTTTTTGTATATTTGACTTTCAAAACAGAAGGAAGATCATCGTATACTTAACATTTCGAAAAACCGCCCTATTTTCACAATTGGTTTATATGATATGCTAGTCTCTTCAGTGTGCAATGCTTTCTTTTATAGTGAATACCTCACAAGAGTCCCAACTGCTCCCGTCTGGATCCAGTGAGACTATGGCATTCCCAATTGCAGTGGGGCATGTTATGAGGCTGAAGGTAAGTGGGAAAGGGAAGGAGACAAGGAAGAGGAAGGTGGGGAAGTATCTGGCTATTCAGATCTAGTCACTAAACTGTACTGGCTAAAGCCATTTCAAGCAACGTTTCAATTCTGAATGGTGGTCTTACACCAGGGCGATACTAAGAGTATCTTCCTCTTTGGTACGTGCCGCAAATATACTATGTATATATATTATTTTAAATTATTAATTTTGAAATAACACAAATCAATTAAATAAAATTTATTTGCGCACGCCGGGTTCGAACCCGCGGCCTTCGGAATGGCAGTCCAACGCCCTACCGCTAAACTACGCCGGCCGTCAAAGGTTTATATGGCTTATAAGTCTAATAACCTAATAACTAACGACTAATATCGGTGGAACCAAAGTAACTTATCTCTTACAACATACCACAAACTTACCCATAAGTTCCTGTTTATACATATTAAAATATTATCTCCCATCTTAAACAAAAGTTCACATTTACTTTCATCATTCATCATTCCGAAGGCCGCGGGTTCGAACCCGTCGTGCGCAAATAAATTTTATTTTATTGATTTGTATTATTTCACAATTAATTATTTAAAAATAATATATAGTATACTTGCGGCACGTTTCAGAGTGGAAGATGCTCTTAGTATCGCCCTGGTGTAAGACCACCATTCAGAATTAAAACGTTGCTTGAAATAGCTTTAGCCGTGTTTAGATCTGAATATGCAGGTACTTCCCCATCTTCCTGTTCCTCGTCTCCTTCCCTTCCCCACATAAATTCAGCCTCATAACATACCCCAATTGGGGATGCCATAGTCTCACTGGCTCCAGACGGGAGCAGTTGGGACTCTTGTGAGGTATTCACTATAAAAAAAAAATAAAAAAAAACTCAAAGTTGTAATGTTACGTATTTTATTATATTTATTTTATTATACTAACGAAAACACGTACAAAATCACGGGATATAATTTTCCCGTCTGGAACCCACATTGTAATATTCATGTACAATATAATTATTATGGAAAGAATAAAAAAAAAACTTACGTTCTAAATTATAAAATGGATGTTCCAGGAATTATGTTAAACCACAATATGAATATGTTTAAATTGTCACACAGAAGGAATTTCACTGGTTTGGAATCAATTTGAAAATGACACTTATTTCTGAGTTCATTGAATATGTATAATATCATGCAGGAAAAATTCACTTTTCACAAACCGACAACCTATATTAAGTATGTTTGATGATATTTGTTTGCGTTTATTCAAGATCCAAACACAGTTGGGAGTTTCTTCAATTAATACTTGATTCGTTACAAATTGTTTATTTACAAATAAATAAACAGTTTGTAACATAATAATAATGTTTATTGTAATAAGATTTTAAGACTTATGATTTTCTTTTGTAAATATATGAACCTATGTATTTCAAAAATAAAAAAAAATAATAACTCTGAGCTATGCGACTATATACTATTTGCCTGGTAGGTAAATTATGGCCCGCGGCCCTACGCTGATCGCCTATAAGCCATCCTATCTAAAACTCTATTATCCCGCCATCTGACGGAAACCAGTCGAAGCTAAATAACTCCTGCCATCTGTGGCTAACCTGTTTAACCTGCTAGTTCAATACACTATAATATGTAAGTACCTAAGCTTTTCAGTATACTTGTGTTGCCAGATAGATATGAGTATTTGTTTACCTGTTCGGGTAAGGTAGGTACCTTATTTATTTTCTACTTACATCCTTAGAATTTCCCAAAGGCGATGTAAATAAGCGGAATCCTATTTTCCTGATTGAAATCACAGAATTTTCCAAAGGCGAGTGGACTGGTTCACAGCAAAGGGGTTTTCATACATTGATTCTGAATAGAAGTTTAAAGTTACCATACTATTTGACTTCAGATTCTGAATCCGTGCTTTCAGATAGCTTTATAAATAAGATGTTGAACATTTGGCGAATAAATATTGTGAACTTATAGATATATTCAGTGTTGACAATATTGCAAGTTTCAAAAGGCCACTAATTTTTATTCTATCTGCTAATAATATTAATATTATTAGTTTTATTATTTTATAACATCTTTCATTCTAAACCTTACGAGTAAATAATATCCTTATTTTTTATATTTGTTATATACTAACTAACTTTTATACATTACACCTTGTTGTATTTTTAGGTCTTATTTTATTTAACTCTCTATATATATAAAATATTATAAGCAATAATTATCATCCTCATCCACATTGAAAGAATTATTGCTTAAAATAATTGTTACCCTTTGTGCTATGCATAAAATCTTGTCTTGAACATTTGTTTATCAATAAAAAACAATCAATCTCTATATATATTCCTAAATTGTATTAGTTTTTCTGTTTGCCACATTATGGCACTATTTCCAAAGCCTCGGATTGCTTTGCTGCTACAATGTGGCAAATATTCTCTAGATTCTTTAAAATATTTTAAAGTTAACAATTTTATTATATATTTTTTTATAAATCCTACAAATATGTTATACTAGACAAAAGATAGGTGAATTCATTGTCTATATATAGTCCAGTCAAGTTAAACATGAAAAGGGGGTCGTGCTTGCAAAAGGTCCGATCTTTCTGATTTTTTTATATGTTGTTAGGACCTAAACAAATATTAAAAAAACAGATTTGCAATTTCCAAAGTGCTGTGCGAGCGGCGGTGTACCCAAAAAACCATAAAATTTTCGGACTTTTTTCAGTTTTTGCTCAATATCTCAGTGAAGCAAGGGTCTGACCGGTATAATTGTTTTACACTATTTTAAAGTAGACTAAATTTGCTACAATTTGAGACCAAAAGGAGTTCTATACAGGAATTAGTTTTTAACATACAGTTCTTCGAAAATCAACATTTTTTTCCAAAAAATGATTTTTTCTCGAAATGGTCACTTATTTTGTGAAATATTTTCTAAAATACAATTCCCACCTCAAATATTACATGAAATGAAGTTGTAGTAAATTTAATTAGCTTTCATTTGAAACTAAATTGCTACCTGTAGGCCTAGCGGTTCTCTCAAAAATTGCAGATAACCAAAGTCAAAGTGGGTTTTGGGGGAAATGCAAATAAACTGATCCCACGTCTTTTTATGGCTTTACTCATCAAACAGTTACAATTTATTTATTTTTGTTATTGTTAACAAATTGTTTGATGGAAAAATAATAAGATAATTTACCTATCGGGAATTACGTGATCATCAAACATTGTTTTATATACCAACATACTAAAATGCTTGTACAAACATCATGGTACCTACTATAAGGACAAATTACATTTACTCAAAAAAGAAAACTAATATAAATCATGTAGGATTGTGTTTTGATGGCCAAATCATGCCATTCTTTTTATCTTACACGGGCTTGGGCTCGTACGAACATGGTGTCTCGAAGGCTGTGATGGACGCTGGGAGAGGCGTCCAGTCTGCAGTCGGGTCATCTTTATCGTGTACCATGCACAATTTGCCAGAGGACTGAGCAGTGGAGTCCAGCCTTTCTGCATCTGCACAGCTCCCAGAGCACCCTTTCTTGCATTTACATGAAATTTTTCGCAGAAGTGCAGGAGGTGCGGGATTAACGGTGGTGGGGATGGGGGTGAGTCCCTGAGAAGACAGCTTCCACCCCCAATCAGTGGGATTCTAGTTGACACACCGCTACTTCTGCACTTGGAGGTAGCACCTTGCTGCATGGTGGCCTGCGGCATATGGCCTGTGGCAACGGGCGAGGTTTATGCTCGTTGAAGTGACAAACGTCTTATAGCTCAGGAAATCCAAAGTATCCCTCGCGATGTCACCCCCATATGAAGCCACAAAGCACTTGATATCCGCTTCTCTCACGGCTTTTGGGGTGGACGAAGGACGACCTCCACTTAGTCAGCAAGTGGTTCACTCTTGCTCAGGAGTGTGGTGATTTTGGTTTTTCCTTGATTAAACGGTGCTGTGATAGTATAGCACCCGGTAAAGGCTTGGGTGAATAGTATATAACGTCCCTGCACCCCTAGCACGGTCGATCAATATGAAGTTACCGACCGATTGTCGGTAACTTCTCATCGTTCCCTAGGACAACTGTAGATCGCAAACGAATAGGTGACAGTTTACAATGACTACCATGCTAGCACCCCTGGTGGTTGTAGCAGGTCGTAGAGTGGTGACAGCAACCAGCTTCGCCCTTCGTGCCCTTCTGTACGTTGACTTTTGTCTCTTCAGCGCCTAAACCATTGAGAAGAACGAGCAGGTCGGCGTCTTCTCCCACTAAAGAGCCGTTTGTACTTCATTTGATTTGTACTTCACTGCTGGAGGTCACATTTTGAGCAGAAGCAGACTCAGGGATGACAGAATCAACATTGTTGAAAAAATCCTCCGAGGTGGGATACTGATTGGTTTTATACACTTGTGTGTGGGTATCTTCAACGATGATTTCTGCTGCTGCCTTTACAACTCTCAACCCCTCTTGCTGCGCACCGCAATTTTGTTCCTTATACCAATCATCATACAAATTTTTATGGCCGGTGTTTATGAAGCAGACGAGTGTCCCTTTGTTGGAGCTAAAACGTTTTTGAAGGTAAGTTTTCTCTGTTCTGACATCAGGGATACAATCACCCCTAATTTGCTGCAGAAGGTGTGATAAATAAAAATGGCATTCATCACTGTTTTCCAATAAGTAATCGTACACATACTCCATCGCTTCTTCAGAATTACTGGCTGGACGATACCCTCTCTTATTCCCAGTAGCAGGTGGTAATCTTAATAGGCTCACGTAGCACAGTCTGTGGGTTCCGTCTGCAGCAACCAGGTCGCCAACGACGAGGAGGCGCTCCTCCAACCGTCACCTCGGCGTTTAGCTGTATCTGAAATAGTTTGCCTCATGCCCAACTTCTCAACTGTACGGACCACATTCCTTCTTGCCAAGGGAAGTTTGCTTTATTGCCCGAGAAATTATTCAGTGAGCATCACCACACAAAATTCAAATCCCTCTCAAGGTAGGAGCCAGTTTACTTGATAATCTTGTCGATAAAGTCTTCGGTTGGGAAGCAGAATCCCTTCCTTCAACGTTACACACAGCTGTATATCTCTTCCTGGTTGAAATTTTAGAGGAAATTTTTATTTTCTGTGAGACCACGTTTTGGACTCACTTCAATTAGTGTTCGAATTCCTCGTTCTTTGATGATCACAACAGGGCCTGTATCGAGGTCCTCACGACACACAAAACACACGCTCGGACGGATAGACATTTCGCAACACTCTGAGAGCTGCCCTGGAAGGGCCGGGTGCGGGTAAGGAGGTCAAAGGAGGGGACAACGAAAACACTTGGGGAAAATCCGTCCGTTATCTGCCATTTTTGAATTTTTGAGAGAACCGCTGGGACTACAGGTACCAATCTGGTTTCAAATGAAAGCGAATTAAATTTACTACAACTTAATTTCATATAGTATTTGAGGTGAAATATTTCACAAAATAAGTGACCATTTCGAGAAAAAATCATTTTTTGGAAAAAATTGTTGATTTTCGAAGAACTGTATCTTAAAAACCAATTGCTGTATAGAACTCCCTTTGGTCTCAAATTATAGCAAATTTAGTCTACTTTAAAATAGTGTTAAACAACTATACCGGTCAGACCCTTCTTTCACTGAGATATTGAGCAAAAACTGAAAAAAGTCCGAAAAATTAATGGTTTTTTGGGTACACCGCCGCTCGCACAGCACTTTGGAAATTGCAAATCTGTTTTTTTAATATTGATTTAGGTCCTAACAACATATAAAAAATTCAGAAAGATCGGACCTTTTGCAAGCACGGATGTACATCTTGACTGGACTAATAGAACTATAATCAGTTTGTATGTCTCCATATTCAAATTCGGAGGTATGATTTTTTTTAATGTCGGCGGAAAAATTTTCTTGTGCAAACCGAGAATTTTTTTTTTTAAATTGCTCTGTCTCTCCAGTGGTTATAGGTATCTACTGATCTTATTATTGTATTTTTAATTCTCTGCTATAATGTTTCTTACCTCAGAAGTAAAGTAAATATATACCAGTTATACTTAATTACTGTTATACTTTGTATATTGTATAACCTGTTATACTCAATTACTGTAATCATTATCTAAAATGTTCATGTAAAAGCCCATTAGGGCGTAAATAAATAATAATAAAAAAAAATAAAAAATGTCATATCTTCTTACTCAATTTATTTAAGTTTTTTTAAAGACATACATACAAACATTACCGGGTTAGGTGTATAGTGTATACCCCACCAACCAACAAAGTTCAGACACTACAGGGCGTGTGGATGTTAAACAAGTCACCGAAGCCAAAATTATTGTTTCCAAAATTTGGGTTATGAAAATAAAAAGAAAATACATTATTTCGCAGTCAAAATATTGCAAAAGTTTTTTTAAATATTTTGTTAGCCTGCAGGTACCAAATTTGTCCGCCAAGATTTGCTTTCGAAGCGAGGTAACGGAATTAGATGTGAAGTTTTGTAATAAAATTACTCATAAGTGGGTCAAATTATTATTCCACAGATTTTTGGAAGACTCACAATATCTATTACGGATAAATAAAGGACATATTATTGTTTAGCTTTTCTCTTTTTTGTTTAGTGACAATTATAATGAATTTGGACTCGGCTGAAACATTGATGTTTCAATATCCATTTTATCTCGGGGTCTATTTTTAAAAAACATTTTTGCGCTTATATCAAACGTACTAGACTCCATTTTCCAAGCGATTTTTATGCCTATTACCTACATTAGTGGAAAAATAAGACATACTTAAAATTAATAATATACACATTTTTGGCTTGTGGTTTCTATACTTATAAATATTGGAGTATTAATTTACTAAATAAATATATCAACAATATCGTACATTTAATTAAAATTTAATTATGTAGGTACACACTCGCTGCTGGATAATTGTTTAAAAATATGTAACACATCTAACTGAATTTGATCTAAATCCGAATTTAAGAGTTTACCCGGGTGGTGGAGAAATTTCAAAAATAGATTTGACTAAATTGTTGCTGTCACTGTTGCTCTTACTCCACCGGATATTGAGCGAAAGGGACAATGAACCTCGGGCTACTAATACCTTACTAAAATCGAGGTTTTGTATTCCCAACTTTTCTCCTCCAAAAGTGGACCGATTTTCAATTTTTTTTCACCAACTACATAAGAAAAAACTATTCTATGTCTGTACGTTTTGCTTTTTAAAAAAAAATATTCTCTAGTTTGTATACTGAACGTCTTTTGATGGCATTTAAACCAGTCAATTTTATTGATTTTTGGAAGGTCATAACTTCTATAAGAAGTAAATTATCAAATAACACAAAAATACCGACACGCTAGTAGTTGATATCTATTTTATGTAAAAACAATATTTTCTCTAGGGTTAAAATCCAGAGAGATAAATAGGAAATACGTTTGTACGGAAAAATCACCGCCAGGTATCACCTTAAGTGGTTCGATTATAATGTTATAAATAATAAGCTATTGTTCCCAAGGTGAATTTAAGCCTTTAAGCCGCATCTGGAACAATGTCTTCGGAACAATAACTTCGTGGTAGGCAGCCATTACCGTCATGATATCGTAATTAATCACTATTAATAGGATATCCATACATCAATAGATGTAAAGCAGAATAATCTCTCTATCGAAGGCTTAGGGTCTGAAGTTTCCAAAATATATTTTGCACTCTTAGTAGGAACTCTGTCTGCAAGCATGATTGGAATTCGATTACATTAGAAAAAAAAATACTGACTTTATCTATTTATACTGATGATGTTATTTATAATATATAGACGCACGGTAGAAAACTCTAAGTGGTGAGCCAAAAGTTTGTTTTTTTGTTTTTGTTATGTTTATTTAGATGTATGCACATTTTTTTCATGCATCTAGTAAGAAAATATGATAATACAATTTAATAAATACAGTTTAAGAAATACAAATCAAAAAATACAATTTAAGAGATTAATTTAAGAAATACAGTTGACTACAAGTTATACAGTATAATATTTGTAATCAAATCAAAGATTGTTTAACATATATAGCACATTTCCTACGAAAAGTGCTAAGGTTTGAGGCTTCCTTAACGGCATTCGGTATTTTATTATAAAGTTTTTGTCCTTTATAAAACTCGCTGTTTTGGGTGCACGAAAGTTTAGTTTTGGGAAGCTAAAATCTCTGCATCTTCTCGTAGGATAATTATGAACATTTTCGTGATACATAATAATAATAGTTTTCAGATAACTTGGCAACATATTATTTTTGAGTTTGTACAACATTGTTAAGGTATTATATATTATATGTCGTTTGGTTGTCATCATATTTAAATTTTGTAACATAATTTTGACTCTAGTGAAAATGTTGCACTTTAAAATGATCCTCATTCCGCTATTCTGTATAACCTGTAGTTTGTTATTTTGTGCTTCGTTACATAGGAATAAAACACTAGAACAATAATTTAAATACGGAGTTACAATAGAATTGTAAACAAGGCGCGTTGTCTTGAGATCCAAGTTATTTCTGATTAAGAAATAACTTGATAGTAAGACAATTGCATTGTTCTCGATTTTGTGCTTTTAATACCAGTAAGGTATAACTCAGAACAAAATGTAGGTATAACTCCAACCGAAAGAAAAAGACGCGTGACATCATTATGACGTCAAATCTTCGCATTCCATATAGAATGTACGAGGAAGAACTGAGTGGCATTTTAAATTTCGTCTATCTTCGTCTATGGGGTGTTACGTCAAATACAGCCTTTGTTGCCATTTCCATGGTAAAATAGTGTCGAAAGTTGCCCCATTAAAAAAGCCCGAAGATATTAATCTAATGAGTGGTTTATTTATGTAAGCTGCCACACGTCGATTACGTTTGTGTCCTAACAGTAAATAAATTGCATTAAAAAGCGCCAAAACGCTCTTATATGATGAGAAAATGTTTCCATTACACGACATTCACTAGTGAATGCCAAGGAATAACACTTTATTCGTAAATACACGCAAATTAGATATTTGTGATTATAAATAAAATTATTTGTATTGTTTCCCGAAGATTTGTAGCACCATTAGATATAGTGTAATAAGGATAATAATAATAAGGATTAACGTACAAAACATACTTAAATAAAATAGAACAATTACAAATCCGTTTCCTAAAATTGATATCAGGCAAAAAAAGGTCCAGTTATGTGAAGGTGATTATAAAAAAATGTTCTCCTTGTGTAATGTCCTCTCTATACACAGTAAGGTAAATTACCAACTAACGCTGGATGAATTCTGGAATACAGAATTCAAAAAACCTGTAAACCACAACTACCCTACTAGGCATAGAGAAGCACAAATGTTTATTATCAATAAATCTCAAAATGTATACGGAGATAGAACAAAAAGGCATAAAATTCCGGAAATATTTAACGCATTACCTGAAAATATCAAAAATGAGACATCTTATTCAAAAATCAAAACAAAAGTTAAATCTTTCTACCTCCGAAGAACATGAAATCAAATAATATAGTTCCTTTCTATTTTTTTTTCTCACCTTATGTTTGTACTGTGTAAAATATTTTTACTACAACGCAATTCATAAACATTATAATAATTAGTTTGTCGTAATAATTAGTATTTAAGTATTATATTTAGTATTTGCTATGTAAAACTGAAAAGTATACTGTATTAAATAATTAGAAGAAATGAGAGATTTCTTACAATCAAACTGATTAATCAGTTTCGTAAGATTTGTAAAATAAAATGTTGTAAAATTAAAACTGAATAAACATATTTAAAAAAAAAAAGGACAAACTAGGACAGTAGGTCGTCTCATACAGCATTCCGTAATCTTCTTAGTGTAAGCGAGTAAGCGTATTTTGGCATCTCAGTCACACCCGCGATGTAGAATGTAGTTTTCGGTTGAAATACAGAAACGCCGCTGGTCTGTATCTTTTCGTTCATACACACACATACTTTGAATGTCTATCTTTTTCATACATGAATAACTGTTGAATTAAGAACTTACTGAAAACACAATTGATTCTTACTTGCCATATTATATCTTGTATTTGTGAGACAATGGCGAGTCTATATATATTATGTATAACGTCATTGGTTTGTACAAAATTATTGCTCGCTCACTCTCCTTTGCTTATGCCTTCAGCAAATCATCGTAACCGTTATTACCCAAGACACAAACGACGATGGATGGAACCCCTCTGATATCGTTGTTGGGGACAAAAATCGGTTCCCGCAAAGCGGAAGGAAAATGGATAAGACAGGATTGTCGACTTACCGCTTTTCTTCCTTGGCTTTTCAATATCCATTGGTTCTCACATCCAAATTGAACTCACTAGCTGATTGATTTTAACTTTCATAAGTGAAAATCAAAGTTCTTAGCTCCGTATTCACCAAAGGTTGTTGACAGGATATGGTGGTAAATTAAACCAACAAAAATACTGTGACATTTCATTGCACTCAGAAGGCAATGTGGGTAAGGCATAAAAGTATTTTGTAGGTAGAATTACGTTTGGGAAAGGAACATAAGGAATGAATGCAAGTCACCAACAATCGTACTTTACTACCATCTGTTGGGATATAGCAAAACTTCATATTTCTAACCATGCTACCGACATCTGTTGAAAAAAGCTGAAACTACCCCAATTAGGGGTGCCAAGGAGCTTAGGGTCTCTTTTGCAGTAATTACATTAAAAATCAAATTTTAGCCAAAACTTAGTCTGGTAAATTAATTCAATTATCCTAGCAAGAAATGTATTACGCTAACGACTCCAATTCCAACGCGAATAATACATTCCTAAAGTGTAATTAGGACATTTATCTTAAAACGAAGATTTATGGCTTTCTTCATCTAAGAAAGCAGTCTTGATAGTGTTGTAACAGGGTATTGTGTTCGTATAAAACATTTCTAAGAGAGAGAACATCAGATAAAGGGAACATTAATGTTATCAGATGTTATATTATATTGTATTGCTTCAGTAATATTACGTTCAGAAGAAACGCGAAAGTCATCAATCATTGCGCATTAAAATACCATTAAATCTAATATAATATATATTAATGGTTTTCTGTACGCCTTTTCAACTATTTGATAAAAAGTTTTTTAACTTACATACATAGATATCAATGAACTAAAAAATAAATTTGAATTAAACTTACTAAATACCATTATGAATAAAAAAAATAAGAAATAACTAAAGAAATAGAAATGGTAATCAACTCTAGGATAAATAAACAATAACATTTAATTTTCGGAGGGTTGGGGTGGAACCATTTATTATTTTTATTAGATAACCAACACTTCTGCCATAGGTCACCCCAAGTGGTTCACAATTTGGTAACTTAGTAAGAATGGTCGACTTCATCGGGTGAGGTTTGTCTAGGTCTTGGTGGCGAATGCGTTTACTCACCTAGTGGTTGAGGGAGATCTTTTGGCCTCTCCAGCCGAATTCTCTCGACCCATCGCCTTTGCGCCGCAGTGGGAGGGATGAATTCCCCCAGATTATCCCTATCCATCATACCTTTTTTCTTCCCAGATCTCCTTCCTTTCCTTTAAAAAATCCTCCGATTTAATTAATTTAATATCGATTTATATCATCAATCAAACCTTGCTTTAATATATACCTACCTACGTTCAAATAAGCAATAAGAATGCTCAAAACGCACGATGATAAATTATTAAATAACGTGTACTTCTTGTAAGTTTTTTTGATCATAAGTATTTATGATATTTCAATAATGTCTAAACAAAATAAGTGTGTAAAATTTTTTAAAATTATTTTAGTTTGTAAGATCTTAAATAAATAGAAAAACTGAGGAATTTTTGTTTTTAATTGAACTAAAATTAAAATTACTAAAACTGTGTTTACTAGATTATGTATTGATTTATTTTGTAGTATGATTATATGATTTGAAATTTGTGTTGTTTAATAGAATCTATTGTTTGGAAATTTAACAAATCTGCCAACGCCCATAGTATATTAAAAATTAACTTAGTTTTTCAAAATTTTAAAACTGAGTGTACCAGATAAAATAACAATCTTTCAAAATCAATTTGCGTTTTTTTGGTAAAAAAGAGTCAATACGTCTAGAATTTGATTTAAAAATGGCTAATTTCCGATATTCTCTGGTAATACCCTCTTAAAGTTGGTAGAGGGCTTCTTAGCTCAGGGGGAACCCAAATCAGCAGAAGAATTGCCGAAGGATTGGAAGGCGTGGGAGTGGAGGAGTTAATTAGAGAATTACATAGTTATTAGACAGTGGAAAAAAGATTTAGTGGAAAAAATATTCATAAAAGGATTTACAATTTCAGATTGATTCACATAAAGTTTTCATAAAAAAACAATTTATAAATAAAATAATACAATATTTTGGAGTTTACATTGTCACAATCTACATTTAATGGTGTATGTGTAAGTTCATTTAAGTAAATTATATTTTTACGAGTTTCAGTAAAATATAATGTCTCCTATCAAAAGTAATTTGTAATTAAATAGCCCTGGGACACCGGCGACCAGAGGCGTTAAACGGACAATTATTCATCTATGCAAAACACTTTCAGCTTTTAATATCTATGTATTTCCCTTTCCCACTTACCTTCAGCCTAATAACATACCCCAATTGGGGATGCCATAGTCACACTGGCTACAGAAGGGCACCACACAGCATCTTCAAAGATGACATAGGCCCCAAGGGAAATTATTTTTCTCAGGGCCGTATGGAGTTAATACAAATATTAAAAAAAAAGTTGGGACTTGTAAAAAAAATAAAAAAAATTTTGGACCATTCGTAAACCATTTTTTGTATGGGTGGGAGATACCACATAATCTCGTATCAACTCCCTGAGCGAAGCCTAGTACCCCAGCTAGTATAATAATACATATATAGTAAAAAAGAGCAACGTTTCGAAACTCAATTGCTCTTTCACCAGGGCGATACTGAGATTAGATTACTATGGATCACCCATCGACAAAGGGTGAAAAAGTTAGAAAGATAGTCTGTACCTATCCGCTGATTCACTGATGATTCATATAATTTTAGCTGATAAATTGATTTCTCTTGCTTTGAAAATTACTCTCATAAAGGCAATGTTATTTATGTCATCGTATGCCTGATTCTAATGAAAAGGTCCCCGAAAATATACGATAAACATAAAGTGAGCTTGTTACGAGTGTTTGTCGCCTGGCGATGGGAAATTGGGCGAAATTGAGCAGAATTTTATAGAATTGGGCGAATTTGGTCGAAATTGGACAAACGAAGCCATTCGAACCAACGTACTAATTATTAGCTAAAAGAATAAATTGGATGATTTTATTTGGTCCTGTTTTCAAGAGTGTTTTTTCAGCTATTCAGTTGTTCGTGTCTCATCAGAGCTAACGAATTTATTTTAATAGATTTTTTTAAAGTTGTGCAAATGATAAAGACAATAATTAGTATTCAACACAAATAGAGTAAATTAAAATGAATATTTTTCAAATTTTATAATTGTGGAATCTGTGAAGTTTGTTTTTTTGTGTTCTTTTTTTTTGATAACAAACACCCTGTCATAGGTCGCCCCAAGTGGTTCGCTACGTTTGGTGACTTAGCAAAGTTGCCCGGGTTCACGGGGTGATGTTTTTCCGGGTCTTTGCGGCGGATGTGTCTGCGTAATAGCTGCATTTTTTTTATAGAGAATACCTCACAAGAGTCCCAACTGATCCCGTCTGGAGCCAGTGAGACTATGGCACCCCCAATTAAGGTATGTTGTGAGGCTAAAGGTAAGTGGGGAAGGGAAGAATATGGGGAAGAGAAAGGTGGGAAAGTACCTGGCTATTCAGATCTAGTCACTAAACACGGCTAAAGCCATTATTAAGCAATGTTTCAATTCTGAATGGTGGTCTTAGACCAGGGCGATACTGAGAGTATCTTCCACTCTGGAATGTGCCGCAAATAGAGTATATATTATTTTTATTAATTAATTGTGAAATAACACAAATTAATGAAATACAATTTCATTGCGCACGTCGGGTTCGAACCCGTGACCTTCCGATCGGGAGTCAAGAGCTTTACCACTCGACCACGGACGGCCGTCAACTGTATCGTAGGCCGGATCAGGAGAGAATGGTTGAGGGAAACCTAACTTAGACCTCTCCAGTCGGACTCTCTCGTAACATCGCTTTGCATCGCAGTGGGGGGAATGGCTTTATACATCCGTCACTCCTGAACACACTGAACTATAGATTACTACCAAACCATCGTCATTATTCCTTCCCAGAACTACCACTCCGTCAGTTTCCTAAACAGACCCACAGCATATCCAAAGGCAGCATAGGTCCTGAGAGGAAATATTTTCCTTCCCCTAGCAAAATTAAAGACTTTGGGGGGTGAGTGAGAGTCTCCTATGTGAGGAGATGTGTGGGCCTCAGGTTGGAAAAGGAGATGATTGGGCCTCCGGTTGATAGAGGAGATATCGGTGGGTCGTGATATCTCCGCGTGCTGTAAGTCGGGATAAATAATGCGATGATGATTGATGATGATGTATTTACATAATTTACATAATGCACTATTTACAAATGTAGAGAGTATTTACATAATTGCGTAAGTTATATTATCCCGACGAACCGCAGATTGCGAGGTTGAGATGTTAGGCCGCTGGCTTGTTGCCGCGTAGACTGTTGAAGAACGACTGACTGATTTCGCTTACTCGAGCTCTTATATAGGCTGGGCCAAAGGTACTCGGAAGGTAGGTCAAACATGCACACGCGAGAAGTTTCTCGATACGGCTAGGCAGCGCTGTGTGTAATGTATGACAGGTCCGAGCTCTTTCCAGAAGGTGGTCGAAATTGAATTGCCTAGCGAAGTAGCAGGTAGGTGCGGCGCCGGACAGTGCCAATTAGTGCGGCGTAGATATCGATAGGTAAGCCGCTATATACCCCCTTCCCACTATTTACAAATGTGTGTATTTACAATCGTGTAATATTCCTACTTTAGGGGCCTTTACTTTCAAAACGAAAGAAAATCATTTAAATTGTAATCGTGCTTTATTAGAATCTTTGCAAAATCGTTTGAATATTCGTCAACTCGTTTTTCGTGTAAATTAATTTAATATTTGCTTTCATACACCATCTTATTATTTTACGGTTTTGATGAATTCATGACAAGGCATGAATCAAATGTTTTGTGAATGAATTAAAATGTTTTCAATTTTAATTAATAATCTTTTTCATTCATCGAAACGACACGTTTTGGATTGCGTGAAATATCCAATATTATTTCAGAATAATCCGTACAAATAAAGAAATCCAGTTTATTCATTTGGGTATGGTACGTGTTTATTCGAGAGATGACTGGATTAATGTATCGGATTAGGCATACACAAGACGCTTCATTTAACAACTTTTTTTATTTATTTAGGGGGTGAGTGGTTTGATTTGAGATTTTTTTTATTTTTGGGATATTATGCCGTGTTGCGCTGCTACCTCCTAAATTAGTTATTAAAGAGGGTGTCCAGGGGTAAAGTGCATTAACTTCGGGAGGTGATTCTACAAGATGGCAGAAGTAAAAAAGATTAACAACTTAATAAGTAACTAACTAACCATCACGCCGTTGCTACGCAGGGGTAGGTAGAGAGGACGGACCGCCAAACAAGTCGGTCTTGGCACACACTCTTTGCCTCGTTCACATTCATACATCGTCTTATATATACTCTTCTTTTTTTCTGACTCTTGACATGTTCTGACTCAAGTATCTGATTCACTTTATCTCCATATATTCTCTTTACGCTCCTCTCTTCGTTAATTCGCACTACATGCCCAAACCATCTGAGGGTCCTTTTCTTAATTTTACTCATTACGCTTACATCAGCCTTGCATTCTTTGCGGATCTCCACATTTTTCACACGAGCATACATGGTTTTACCACACATGCGCCTCAGAGATCTCACTTCAACAGCATTTAGTCTGCTTTCATCCTTTTTCTGCCAGTTCCATGTCTTACTGCCATACATCAGGGTAGGTACAAGCACTCCAGTGTGGTTTTTCGAAATACCATTTTTTCCCCATACAAAAACGCGTACCTATTAAAAATCCTTATATGGATAAGGTACACACATACCCGATAAATACGCGGTGAGTCAGCCGGGCGCGATAGTGGCGACATTGGTTTTGAATAGCCCGTATCGTAACAGCGGAAAATACCCAATATTGCTGGCCCCACACGCCGGACTTTTTACCAAAAAGTACTCCTAAAAGTTGTAAATTCGAAAAAGTTATTTTTATTTTTTTACCTATACTAACTGTCACGTAGAATCACCTCCCGAAGTTAATGAACCGGGCACCCTGTATATTTTTAGGATATTATTTTAATATTTTTGGGCTATTACGCCGTATTGCGCTACCTCCTTATATTTCTGACAGCATTATAGTGTCCAAAACATTGGCTAAAGGAGGAGGTAACGCAACACCGTATAAAAACTCAAAAATAAATTACATTAACTCAACATGAAACAGAACAAGACAAAGAAAAATAAAATGGTGCAACTGGGAATCGAACAAAGAATCTCTGTTTTACCGACTCGACCATTGGGACCAAATTATTTTAAACAATTCTAAAAAAAAAAAATTGTAAAAAAAAAAGGGAAAAAAAAGGTATAAGCAGTAATTGTTGAATGAAACACTAGTATTAATGAATAGCCGTAGTTCAGTGGTAGAGCATTTGACCGAAAATCAGAAGGACACGGTTTCGAGTCCCGTCGATGTCATGTATCTTCTCGGGAGATTTTTCAATGTGGACGAGTGTTTCAGGTTAATAATAATTGTAATTTTTTTTTATGTTTATTTATTCTTTGAATAGTAAATATAACATTTGTGCATTTTATAGCCACCATACGCACATGTAGTAAATAATTACTTAATTATCAAATACTGAGTTGGTTGAGTCGTTGTCCCGGTATATAGTACTGAGATCATCGGTTCGATTCCAGTTGCGGCCGTTACCTTTTTATATTTCTGTTTCATGTTTTGTTTATATTCATTTTTTACTTATTCTTCGATGATTAAAGATAGGCATTTTGTCCCCTCCAGCCGAATCATCTTGACCCATCGCCCTGCACCGCAGTTGGAAGGAAGGACTCATACGTCCGTCACTCCTGGAAACACTGACTCCCCGATTCCTGCCCACTCCTCATACCGTTTTCCTTCCCAGAACTTCCTCTTCGTTCTTTTCTTAAAGAGTTCCTCCACACATCATCCCCTAGATGACATAGACCCTCATGGAAAATACTTTCCTCAGGGCTTACTGTGTGGAGTATGTCAAAAAATTATTGAAAAATCATCACCTAATTTTGAAGCACCTTCGAGTTTGACAAAAGGCTTCGTTGGCACGCGAAAAAATATTTTTCTAAGAAATGTGACCATAAAATATTTTTACTTCAAAAATTTACGATTTATTTACCGTAAATAAGCTGTAAAAATCACGATTGTCACAAAAAACGCCGAAAGCACATTCAGGTGGTTTTTACGGCAAACCACACGAATATCCATTGCTTTTTATATGTTTTTTTCTTTGACAGATAGCCCGAAGCCGAACTTGGTGAATGAAATTATTGATTTTAGCTTATTACCTTTATAAATAAATTTTCTCAATCTAATTTTGTAACAATGTGTATACCGCTGTGGGCAAATTGTGTTCAAAATTGTCCGCAATCCATTGACCCGTGATATAGCGAAATATTTATCACTCAAATTTCTCATTATACACGGTGTCTCGTAGTACAAGCGGGAAACTATTGAATCTACATCACATTTAGAGTCGATTTTGTGGTTCAACTTTATTTGATTTGATCTTTCGTTTTCGAGTAAATCGAAACTAAAGTTGGAATTTTTCAGCTAAAATCTGAATGTCGAATGGTCAAAATGATTGTTATGGGGTTCATTTCAGCTGTGTCATTTATTTTAAAGTGTGTAGAAGCATCGACCCTGCTTAAAAGTTTTTTTAACCCCTTAATTGCCGAAAATTTTATTTTTTTTAAACTTTCTTAAATGCTCGGATCGAAAAAATAAAGTGGTTTTTGATTTCCCTATGTGATATAGACTATAATAAATAAGCAGACTATAATAAATAAGCAGACATAATAAATAAGCAGCAATTTTTTATAAACCCTCTTTTGAACCTTTTCCCACTTAACCGGTCTTTCCCTGCTAATGACTTCGAAATCCCTAACTGTAATAAACTTCCCCCACCCTTACCCCTTCCCCTTCCTTCTAGCCTTTCCTCCCATATGTGATCTATATTTAATTTTTAAGTTTAGTATACATTTGTTCCTGATGATGTGAACATCGTTCACGAAACATGTAGATTGTGTATAAATAAAAGTGATGTAAACAAAGTTATTTTGTCTTTTAATAAAATAAAAAAAATGATATAGAATCACCAGTTTCTAGCTTGTACCATGAGTTTCCGGACACAGTGTATTTTATTGGCAACATTTTAATATTCTCCAAAAGGTGTACCAAATAATTGCTTTACATGAGAAGCTACGAAATCTGATCCGAGATTTAATTATCAAGTTCTCTTCCGTAGCCCACAGCCAAAACCGAAATAACCGCCTTGGGATGTTCAGAAGATGATAACAAAACGCAATTTTCCTCATTGCGTAATCTCATGAAGGTTTTGACAGTCTGACAGTCTGAGAGCTGTAATAGTATCCGGTCAAGTGTAAGAATAAAATAACAAAAATCCCTTGCCAATAAATATCAAAGGCTTTAGGGCTATTGTATTGCATTGATTCCCAAATGGATTGTTGATTCAAATTATAGATATTTTCGTCTTGTTGTATTTAAAAACTGGCTGCTGTTTTATTTATTTATTTTTCTTCTCTTATATATTAGGCAGTTTTGGATACGGGTGGGGGGCGTCCCCCCCCCCCCCTTGCGGGGCAGCCAGCCCATATGCAGCCCATATGGTACATGAACATTATTTGGATTAAAAAATGTTAACGAAATGATATTTTTAGTATTTTCCTGGTTAAAGAGCCACTATCCAGAATGAAAGCACTGATTGAAATGGATTTAGTCATGTTTGGTGACCAGATCTGAATAGCCAGGTACTCTCCACCTTTCTCTTCCTCGTTTTTCCCTGTCTCTCTCTCTCTCATCCCCATTACCTGTAGCCACACAATTTAATGCAATTGGAGGTGCCACAATCTCACTGGCTCAAAACGGTGGATAGAAGTTGGGAAGCTTGTGCGGTATGCACATAATTATTTTTGTTTTTTAATCTGCCTTTTATTTATATTTCCAATCAAATATCCTGTAAACAACGTTTATCGATTTGTAGACAATTTCTGTAAAGTGCGAACAGGCACGATAAACTAACCATATTTTTATCAATGTCAAATGTCATTAGCATCGTCCAGACTGTCCTCACGACGCAAATTCAAAATTAGTTAAATTAGTAACTAAGTATTACACATGTAATCAATTGTGACTATAATTGAATTGAGCACTTTCTATTTCGTCTGTCTATAAATTTGTTTGTGCATTTCATGTGCGGTAATCCTGTCAATATGGTAGCCGTGTTAGTTAGTACCATTTTATTCCGTCAGAGCTCATGAGCGTTGCGACTGTTGCTAGCTGTCGGTGCAACCGACATTACGAGAAATCTGCCGTTCACAAAACTATTAGTAATATATTCTGACATTTCCATGAATGTTCAAACTAGAGCTCATTGCTGTGATTGGCGTTTTGCGGTCATAATCACCGATATTATTGTTTTAAAACCTTTATCATATTTAAAAAAAACCTGTAAAAGACTAATTTGCTGGCAGAATGTACACATTAAATTTTTTACTATTAATTGAAACACTTAAAATATGTCTCTGGCAGAATCTATTATAAGATATGGATTAACAATATGGGGAAATACTACTATAACCAATGTGGTACAAAACGCAATTATAAAATCATCCCTAATAATAAAGTCGTAGATTCACCGTTGTTGTTTCAGAGTGCCAAATTTTTTCCTGTTAAGGTTATACTATGGCACAAAATTATAGTTCAGCATATATTTACCCCGCAGCATAAAGAGAAATTAAAACATAAATACAGCACTAGATTCACGCGCAACGACGGGTTAATAGTTCCGAAATTTAATAATAAGTACGGACAGAGAACGTTTGAATACAACATACCGAAGATTTTTTATTTATTACCTGACACTATAAAGCAATGTAATTCTATGAATAAGGTTAAATATATGGTGAAAAGTTAGCATTAGAAAAATCGGAAAAAAAATATTTATATTGTGTATATATGTAACCAAATTATAAGCACCTGCTGACAAGCCATTTTAATTGGCTTAGCAGGACTTGTTTGTTGATATATTATAACTGTACTTTCAATTAAAAAAATTATAATAAAATTAATAGAAAAAAATGTCAATGTTTACAATTTTAAGGCTCTCGTGATAGGCCTTCTGGCCTGAACACGCTCGCTGTCAATGAGTTCGCAGATGTTACATTCCTGTCAAATAAGGGATGATGAATGATAGATTTTAAGGACAGGAAATAAAATTACTTCTCACAGTGTTTTTAATCTAATACAAAGGTTTGAAAGGCGTATGGCTGACCTCCAAGTCAGCATTGTAATTTTTTATTTTTTAAATTAGGTGAAAACAGTTTAATGTTGTATTTTTTTGTTAAAATTTGTTAAAAATTACGGTAAAGTTTATAAATCACTGGACACACTTAAAATCAATTTTATTTTTAGAAAAAACTATTAAGTACCTTAAAAAAGATAACTATTTGCAATCGGGGCTGTTCAAAATAATCCATCAAATATTTCAATCACGTAAAATGAAATTTTGCTTTGATTGTATGATATACTATATATTTATAATTTGGGAGGCGGGTATGGGTACAGCTGCCCCGGAAACCATTTATTGGACGACCAACACCTCTGCCACAGGCCGGATCGGGAGAGACGGGTTAAGGGAGACCTTTTGATCTCTGCAGCCGGATCCTCTCAACCCATCGCCTTCCACCACAGTGGGAGGGATGGCTTCACACATCCATCACTCCTGGACATATTTATCCCCAGATTCCTAGCCAACCCTCAAACCTTTTTCCTTCCCAGGACTTCCTTTCCCTTAAAAAACCCTCCACACAGCATCTTCAAAGATGAAATAGGCCTTGAGAGATTTTTTTTCTCAAGGCCTCCCGTGTAGAGCTAATTTAAAAAAATATATATGACGGCCAATCTACTAACCTACTTCTCATATACCTATAATTTAGATGACCATTTACAGATAAACTATTTAAGTCAAATCTAATAGTTAAACTTTATTCTATAAATATAGAATTATTAATTATTATTATTAATTTATTACCTAGGCAATGAGTTGGGACAGTGCGAGGAAGAAGAAGAGGCTATTATTTAAGCCTCAGTGATGCTATGATTTATGTGATCTTTCGGTTAGTTGATTTTTCTACCATTTTTATTAAAAAGGAGATAATATTATGCAGAGTATGATCCAAAAAGACCAAGGCAAAATATGGAAAAAAATTTAAAAAAACAATGGAGTAACTGGAACACAAACATATAAAAGAGTCACTGAAACAGAAATTGTTTTAGTGTATCTACAAATCTTTCCTATTTTCCCCAATTTCAACGAGAACAAGCTGGCTTTATTTTCTTAGCAAGCATTTTCTCCGGAATTTCATTTGGCACTCTTTTCTGTCAGAAGTGGCTCACTATATCGTAACGTTAGCCTGCCAGTTTTTTCTAAGTCGGTAATAGAAAAGGCCCCCATACACAAGAGTGTAACAATTCTTTTTCAGTCGTTTTTTTTTCATTCGTACCACTCAATTCTCATAAACAGGAGGTTTTCTGGAGCCTTTTAGAGCTTTTATTCTTGCTAAGCTCCTCAAAAAGCTTTTAGCCCACTTTCCTTATAAAATGGTTTTATTTTAGTTGAAGCTTTATAGGCTTGAGTGACATAAATATGCATGAGGAAAATTAAACGAGAACACTTAGAATAAAATAAATAATACACGAAATAAATGATTCATCCACCATTTGTATAGGATGAAATCTAAGCTGATTTTTGTCGAGTCGATGGCTAAGTCTTTTAAAAAGCTTTTGGATTACATGATTGTTCGTAAGCTTTACCTAAAAAGTCTTCAAGATTTTTTAATGTTTTTTATTATCTTTGTCGTATCTGGGCATTGAACAGAAAATTTCGCGAAGTTAGGTAAAACAAAATATAGGTAACATAAAATAAAAGAAACGAAATATAGGTTACATAAAACGTAAGAGTTGACACCAAAGTAACAAAACGGTACCTAACATAGAATATAAGTAAAAAATAGATAATCTGCCAATATCCTCCAAATCAACAATAATATTAATAAAAATGTTTAAAATTGGTATTCACAATAGTAAACGATAAAGGTAGAAATATTTGGCACATTTTGCACAAGTTTGCTAAGTTCAAATCGTTGTCAAAAACATCCATATTGTTTATGTATTTGTTACCAAGAATATATAAACGTTGTATTGTGGAATTAAAACTTAGGTCAGAATGAGATGTATGTTTTTGTGTAGTTGTTCGTCGTTTAGTTGTGGATTTATTAAATGCAGGAGTTCACATCAATCGAATTTAGAGTTTAATAATTATAATAAAAAGGTTAGGTCGTTTTTTTTTTATCTGTTTTCTAAAGTTGGAATACTTAAAATATTCATTAACAGGGTATAACCAGATTTACCGGAAATTTGTCCTTTTTAAATCAAGTTCTAGACGTTTTGACTCTTTTTTACAAAAAAAAGAGTCAAAAGTTTGAAAGATTGTTATTTTATCTGGTAAACGCACTTTTTAAATTTTGAAAAACTAAGTTAATTTTTATTATAGGTACTTAATTTAAGTCGTTGGCAGATTTGTTAAAAATAACAAAATATTGTATTATAAAACGCAAATTCATAACCATATAATTAAACAGCAAAATAAATCAATTAATAATCTAGTCAAGACACTTTTCAGAATTTTAATTTTATTTCAATAAAAATCATTAAAAAATAAATCAGATATTGACGAAAATACCTTAATTTTTCTATTTATATAAGGTCTTACAAACTAAAATATTTCAAATATTTTTGCACACTTATTTTTTTCAGACATTATTTAAAAATCATAAATACTTATGATCAAAAAATACTTACAAGAAGTACACGATATTTAATAATTTATCATCGTGCGTTTTGAGCATTGCTCACTTGAATGTAAATATATATTAAAGCATGTTTTGAAAGAAATAAAAAGATATTAAATTTTTAATTTTAAATATTTGATGCGGAGAATAATTGATCTATCTCATTGGAACCTCCCTGTATAGTTGTAAGCATTTTTAAACTTTTATTCTCAGCCGCTGGTCAATCACACTTAGGGCTCTACACACGGTGCTGTGAACAGCCGGCTGTTAGCAGCTGGCTATTGTCTCCTGTCTCCCTTTTCCTCGTGCGAACCCGTAACATTCTGTTTCACGTTGTCTTCTGTCTCTTTTATTAACACAACAAATTCAATATCTCCATCTCATTTCCTCGGTTGGTACTAACGGCAGACGGTTTCTTCCAATTTGCAGTCAACGTGAAACAGAGTGTTACGGGTTCGCATGGGAAAAAAAGAGACGGGAGACATCCTCCAACCTTCGATTTTTAGCCAGCTGCCAAAAGCTGCTGTTCGCAGCATGGTGTGTAGATAGTATTGAAAGAATTCACATCAGTGGAAAACACTTTTTGTAAGTCATGCGTTAAAATATAAAGATGAATAAATAAGCACACACTTAACACTACAAATTCACATCGACGGATCTGCCGGATCTGCCCTGATGATGGACACTGCAACGCTGTCCGAAACGTCGGCTAAAGAAGGAGGTAGCACAACACGGCATAACACCCCAAAAACAAACAACAAAAAAAGATGAATAAATTGTTTGCCTCCGTACATATGAAATATGAATATGAATGGATAATTTTGTCCATAACAAACTCAAATATTTCAAGAAAGGCTTACAAATACAACATTAGATCGAATCACCGATACGATAAAAAAGTTTTAGTTGGATAAATAATGTTTTTATTAATAATTTTCAGTACCGATGGAGATAATTAAGTCAATTATTCAACGAAATAATATTGGTTCTACATTGGTTTGCTAGTCTTCCATAGAAGTGTTTCTATCATTAGCATAATATTTTGTCAGCGTAGTTACAACATGGGAACTTAATTATAATAACGTTAAATTATTCATAGAAATTTGCATTATCATTTATTAACAGAAATGCCTGTTATTCTAGTTTATGTTGCCTTTGTAAGCAAAATTAATATGAAATTGATATTTAAAAGGTCAGCAGTAGTGTACTAATAAAGTATCTGCAGGACCTGTAGATATACCCCTACATGGAGAAAAATGATATTCTAAAGTACGATCATTTTATTAGTAAAAACGGTTAAAAACGGGACTGAAGTTCTTATGAACAAATTAAACGGGTTTTCAATGTTTATTGGCGGGAACATGTAAGGATAATTTGTTGGTTTACGTAATTTCGTACGTATACCAACTAATTATTCTAACATTTTCCCGCCAATAAACATTGAAATAGTGTTAATTTGTTCGTAAGAACTTCAGTCCCGTTTTTACGAATAAAATGATCGTATTTTAGAATAACATTTTTCTCCGTGTAGCACACTCGATCGATACCGATTGATATAATAACTTTCCGTAACTTCTCATCATTCCCTAGCATGGCTGCAGACCGCCAACAAATAAGTGACAGTTCACAATGACTAAGTGTCCTTAATATGTTAGACGTCAATTGTTGTTTGTACATTAGCGATCTGCGGTTGTCCTAGGGAACGATGAGAAGTTACCGAAAGTTATCGATACAATCCTTATCGATAGAGTGTGCTAGGGGGCCAGAATTTATAATGGTTAAACTATGTCGCAAAATAATTTCCATCACAAATTTTTCTTGAATTTTTAGTGAGATAAACACAACTCTCGTAGTCGTTTCGAGTATGTGCGTAAAGCTTTCAAATAACTACAACACCGGTTAGTAGCCGAGCTGGCAACGCGTTTGGGTCTCACGCAGGTGTCGTGTGTTCAATTCCTCGGCCGGCTAAGTCCTCCATCACGATGCAAGAAACATTTTTCGCTTACTTTGGTGGTCGGAGATTTTCAAATATTGTCAGGTTATTCGTAACCCGGGAATGTTCGCCACCGAAAAATACGGTACCTATCTATTCCCATTTTGTGCGCGTTGCAATCCGCACACATTTGTCCATACGAAAAAATCATAGCCGATACGAATCGCTGTGGCGGTAGAATGGACAAAACTACCCAGCTTGGGTGCGCTGCTCACGAGTCAAGATGTTACGTGACCTCCGAACTTTGACGAGTCTCGCCGAAACGAAGCCCGAGATTGTCGCAGGATGACCGGCTGACGGTCGACTTTTGCACAATGGATTTTTTGTGTAAGTGAAAAAGGCTAATTTTATTTCGTGGCCACATTTATTTGTGTTTCTTGTTTTTTTTTTATGTTTTAAAATATCAATTATATTATATTCTACATTCTACGCAATTTTTCTTATTGAAAAAAACTATAATAATTAGTGTTGTAAAAACCATTAAACAATTTAAATCCTCTAAAACCATTTTGGTTGTTTAATAATTGTGTCGAGGAGTATCAAGTTATTTAAAAACAATAGTACTTATTTAGGTACCCCTCCACTAACTTTATTTAATTTGTGTGACAAGAGTAAATTTTGATTAGACAATATATCTTCTCTTGAATTTCTGAACCCCCGTTAAAAAGACCACGAACCGCCACTGCAGGTAATGGATTCGATTTAAAATCCCTTCATTATTGTGCCGGTTGAGTAATGCAACGCAGCAGTCAACGCGCGTTTGTTGATTTGCTTTTCCTAACCAAAGAGAAGATATTTGAGATCAAAGTTGCCAGTACGGAAAAATGCCAATTTCATATTTAAGGACCTAATTATTATGAATCCATTGAAAACAATAATAATATAGCGATTTTTAAATCATTTATGCAAGCCAAAATTTATCTGAAAAGGCACGAGCCAATTTTGGTATAAATCAGTGAAGGGTATTATAAATTATAATTTGTTCCATAATTAAACAATTTGGTCTTTTCATTAAAAAATATATTTTGAACTTTCCGAACGATAAAACTTTTCCTTCGCTAATTCGTTTGTCTCCCTTCACAATAAAGAGGGGAAATGAAGTAAAACGTTGGATATGTTTTACTACTGTAGCCTAACATCTCCTATCATCTAAGCTTGAGGCATTTTAAACTAATCACATCAATTTTAAGGTCATCAAAACGATGATCAGTGTATTTTGGAATTATTGACATTCAAGACGGGTTGTTTTTTACAGAATTTAAACGATTCATCAAATTACAAAGTGTAAATTGAAGTTCTGTGAATGTTATGTTATTATTTCACCATGGGCTGGTTGTTTTAGTAGTTCTTGGATAATATACTTTCACAGTACTTAAATATTCATTTTTATTTAATGCATTTTAAAGTATAGACATTTTTATTTGGTTTTTAGTGAGCAAGAAAAGATAAATATTTAATGATGCTAAACCAAACTTAAGACAATCTTTGTTTTTTTTTTGCGTGTAGTGCAGACATTTGGAATAAAGTGAAATATGTCAATCGAAGTGCAGCACACTCAAAAAACAAGGAAATAATATAAGTTATGAAGTAGCCAACAGATGAAATATTAAAAGTGCTGAAAAAATGAAACATTGTGAAATCTAAAGAGCAAAAATTAATACCCACAAAATTCGAAATTCGAAAAATTTGAGGCATTCATACATCAACACAGTAAAGCTACGTTGAGGCATACAATAAAATGTAAAAATTCACAGTTCAGCCAACTTGAGGCAATCGTGTTAAGTTATTGTTAATTAAAGTTTAGATAACTAAATACATTATTGCTACAAGAAAATTGAAACTATATTGAGGCATAAATTGAAATCTAAAATTCGCAGTTCAGCCAACTTGTGGCGTTTGTGTTAATGCATATTATTAAGTACAGCAAACAAGAAACATTCTTGCAACACATATAGTGAAACGCGAGGCATAAATTGAAATCTAAAAATCGCAGTTCCGTGTACTTGAGGCATTTATGTTAATGCATGTGATGTATAGCAAACAAGAAACATTCCTGCAATGCGTAAAGTGAAATGTGAAACAATATTGAGGAATAAATTGAAATCTAAAAATCGTGGTTTATCCAACGTGAGGCGTTTGTATTAAGTTATTGTCAAGTTCAGCAAACCAGAGATATTATTTCAAAGCATAAAGCGTAACGTAAAACAATATAATAAATAAATAAATATTGAAAACTTAAATTGGCTGTTCAAGTGCTCAGCCAACTTGAGGCATACTTGTAAAGTGCAACAAACTAGAGACATTCTTGCGACAAACGTGTAGTGAAAAATAAAACAATATTGAGGCAATACTTGAAATCTCAAATTGGCTGTTCAGCCAACTTGAGGCATACTCGTGAAGTGCAACAAACTAGAGACATACTTGCAGCAAACGTGTAGTGAAAAATAAAACAATATTGAGTCATAAATTGAAATCTCAAATTGGCTGTTCAGCCAACTTGAGGCATACTTGTGAAGTGCAACAAACTAGAGATAATCTTGTAACAAACGTGTAGTGAAAAATAAAACAACATTGAGGCATAAATTGAAGTCTCAAATGGCTATTCAGCTAACTTGAGGCATACTCGTGAGGTGAAGCAAACTAAAGACACTCTTGCAACAAACATTGTGAAAAGTAAAACTACATTAAAGCGCAAATCACTATAATCAATATAAAATTCGTGGTTTAGTCAAATTGAGGCAACCACATTATCATGAAGTATAACTTTCTTGAAGTAGAAAGTAAATATCTAAGACAAAAGTGTAGCTTTCTTGTGGCTTTCATATAAATACGAAAAGCTAAACTATAAGTAGATATTTTGAGGTATATATAAAAGGCACCAAAAAATAATACGTAATTAATAATTCAGATTATTGGACATACATCGTTAAACATGCAAACTGTTAAACGTGTTGTAATATAACAGACTTAATACATCACATATATTTTGAAAATAATATATGTAAATCGCGGTGTGCTTGTCATTACCAGAGACTTTATAAAATCAACATAGAAAAAAAGACTAAGTGAAAATATTTTCTCTGTGCTCGGGAAAATTGTTTCCCGGAAGTGCTTCTTGACCGAGGGGGATTATTAATGTTCAGCGGCGGCCACTCGCAGACCGGAAGCGGCAAAGCGGAAACGGAAATGGACGATTATAGATGAGGGGATATCCGGTGCAGGCTCACCAAGGCTGAGGAGAGATGGAGAAACTCAAATTTACCCCGGGGATGCTGAAGGAGATGGGTAAGAATTATTAAATTGCTTAAGGATTATCGTTTGCACTTTATTAAAAGGTTGGCGAGAGAGTTAGCTGCTTAGCGATCTATCTCGCTCCAGGTTATCCCAAAGCTTAAACGAGGAGGACAGGTTAGCTAAGGATAAAGAACGGAATCCGCCTTCAGGTTATTTTATTGCAAATATTTAAAGCTGATTTTATATGACCAATTTCAATTTTTTTACTTTTTACATGACTATTTTAATTTATGTCTGGTTATTTATCTACTGAACTTTAAGAGCCATTGACCAGCGGCTGAGAATAAAAGATTAAAAATTAATTAAGTAAAGGTTCCGATGAGAAAGATCGATTATTTCCCGTAAAAAAATTTTCAAATGAAAAATTTAATAACGATTTCTTTCATTCAATACTTGCTTTAATATATCCTACATTCAAGTAAGCAATACAAATGCTCAAAACGCACGATGATAAATTATTGAATGTCGTGTACTTACTATTTTTTGATCAAAAGTATTTATGATTTTTCAATAATGTCTAAAAAAAATAAGCGTGTAATTTTTTTTTTAAATATTTTAGTTTGTAAGACCTTAAATTAATAGAAAACACGCTATCGGATTTATTTTTTAATGATTTTAATTGAACTAAAATTAAAATTCGAAAAATGTGTTTACGAGATTATGTATTGATTTATTTTGTTGAATGATTATATGATTTGAAATTTGTGTTGTATAATACAATATGTCGTTTGAAAATTGGACCTATCTGCTAACGACCAAAGGTTTAACCCTAGTACTAGATAAAATAACAATCTTTCAAAATCAATTTATGTTTTTTGTAAAAAAGAGTTAAAACGTCTAGAATTTGATTTAAAAAGGACTAATTTCCGGTATTCTCTGGTGAACGTTTGTTATTGTATTTCGATAAACAAACCTTTAAAATTATTTTTTCTTTTACCTGATCAAGGACATATTTTGTGTCTGAAAGCCGTGTTACTGTGTACTTACTTAAGTGCACTTTAACTCTGGATTTGTCGAATAATAGTATGTAAATCTGCATTTTATTTTTTGCATTAGCTCTGTACAGGACGCCCCGAGGAAAATAGTTACTTGGGATTTATAAACATAAATTCATACTTTAACTAAATACACAAAAAAAATTATATAGTTAACATAATAATAGCACCCTGCAAACCTCCCCTTTTGACTATGTTCCCCTGTAATTTTGACTCCTCTCACTGTTCTCCCCCTCCCCCAAAATCACCCCTCGCACTGCCCCCACGAAAAAACATCAAATTCATTTCTGTACTTGTTTAAATTTTAAGTTTAGTTTTAAGTTTGCTAGTGAATGGCACGGATTAGTCGAAACCGGTAGCAGAAAAATACTACTACATTAAATGTACCTAAATTATTGAAACCTTTTGCAGGAGACTTTAGGGCAGTGGCGGCTGTTTCATCGAGGTCATTTGGTCAAAAACCTACTAAAAATATGCAGCAATAACATGAATTTAGTAACTTAACAAATTAGGTACCCAATTTTAAATGTATTCTAATATTCGTGCAGATTCGTATCGTAAAAGCGGGTTCCATTGCCATCTAGCGGCTTAATATGGAGCTATTGCATACATCAACCGTGGGTCACTTGCCGCTTTGCCCGAAAACTATCTCTTTTCCCTTTCTTTGATATAAAGACAAAGGAGATAAACTCTATCATATCTGGGGTATGCTTGGTATCGTACAAATTATATTTTCAAGGGACGGCAAGGTTATGATCGCGGTGCAACAGACATACCTAGATCTGTAGATATTAGAGTGAGATGTCAAGAAATGTCAGTCGAAAATATTTTGTGTGATAAAAAATAGCCATCTTGAATATTAGTTCGCGAAAGCGTGTTTATCATTGTTGACGTAATTTGCTTGGAATAATTTAAACTGTCAAATTCTGTATTGACAAAACTCGTGAAAAATTCGTTGAATCGTGAGAAAAACAATATTTCAATATGAAAAGTTATAATTTGCGAGTGAATCAGAGCAATAAAAGAAATGTTTACTTCTGTTTTAATTTTTTACTTTTTTACTCAAATGGTAAACAGTATACCGAGATTGGAGTTAAATATTTAAAGCACTAAATAGAAAAATAGTTTTTTTTAACATTCTCACCCTATACTGATTAATATTAATAATAATCAGTTCTTTATTCCAGAATGTGGGGAGGTGAGTGCAATCCCACACATCCCATAGATCGTAATAAAATTATTGTTAAATACAATGTATATTAAAGTTATGGTCTTAATAATTCGATAAATAACCTTAAATTAAACATTGTACTGACTTTACAACGGGTGAGTACCGGCAAATTAATCAATATTTTGGCGTTTTAATAATATTTACTACGCAGTAGCTATGTTAATATTAAATCGGATTATTTTTTTTCTTTTGCATTCTTCCACTTCTGCATCTCTGGAGCTGCCTCTGTTTTAGGGCCTTATTGAAAATATTATTAATATGGCATACAAAGATTAGTTTGCTATCGAAAATTATGCCTAGGTTATTAATTTCACCAACGCAATTTAAATTTATGTTCACCCTGACAATATAATCCGCACACAATTTTTTAATCTATTTATAATAATGATTAATCCAACACTACATCATGATGACGTGTCGGCTAATCAAGATGATTAAACAGGGTTCATTAGATACACCCCACAGGACGTAGGGGGTTGGCACCTGGGGGGGGTGGGAACAGTTTGATCAAAGAGAGGCTTCTCGGGGAGGCTTCTCTGATCATAGGAACCGGAAGGCATCGCAGATTGCTTGCTAATATTATGCCTCTGGGGTAGTTAGTGGTCTACCTACTAAGCCTGCGGTAGATTTACTTGGTACATTAGGCTGCCAAATGGAGCAAGTTATTAAAGAAACCTAAAAAATGCAAGGTTGGACAAAAGTAATGTCTGCCATTTTGTAAAAAATTAAAAATATTGGGCTCTAATAAAGGTGTAAAATTGATGACATTAAGTTGAAAAAATCATATCGGTCAAATGACCACCTCCCAAATTGATTGATTGAATGATTACTCGCAAAACATCTGGCTCAATATTGGTTTTTGTAGTGTATAGCCCTTAGCGTGTACCTTAATAGATCACGTTCATTCGGGAATGATCGGTACAGCCGAAGATTCCCGAATGAGTACATTGAAAGGCAGTCGCCTTTCAAGAGCGTCGCGGCCGGCCAGAACTAAATAGAACATACCTGTGATCAGACGTTACTTACAATATCATTATCTTGTTGTTATTGCTTAGAATACATCGTGGGCTAGTGAGCCATGACACCATAAGCAGAACATAACAGTTTTCAAGACTTGCAAGGGTTGTGGTTTGTCGTGGTACACGCGAGATTTCAAAACGCCCCAAAGAAATAAGTCGAGCACCATCCGATCTGGAGATCTAAGGCCCTAGCACACTCGCTCGATAACGATCGATAGGATAACTATCGGTAACTTCTCATCGCTCCTTGGACAGCTACACATCGCTGAAGTACAAATAACAGTTGATGTCTAATATGTTAAGGACACTTAGTCATTGAAAAATGTCATGTATTCGTTGGCAATCTGTAGTTGTGCTAGGGAACGATGATAAATTACCGATAGTTATCCTATCGATCGTTATCGAGCGAGTGCGCTCTCTGGTGTGCTAGCATGGTCGATCGATCCCTAGGACAACTGCAGATCGCAAACGAATAGGTGACAGTTGACAATGACTAAGTGTCTTTAATATATCCGATGGTGCATAGCAGCACACCTGGGGTAACTTCTCATCGTTCCCTAGGACAACCGCAGATCGCTAACTCACAGACGACAGTTGATATCGAATATATTAAGGACGCTTAGTCATTGTGAGCTGTTGCGATCTGCAGTTATCCTAGGGAACGATGAGAAGTTACCGACGATCGGTAGGTAACTTCTTTCAATCGTCAAAACGGGAGATCACACGGGCCTGAAATTGGTGTTTCAAAATCTCCAACACTGCCCGAGCAGTGTGAGCGGTTGTGCTTTTTGTCAACTAAATCTGTATTTGTCTACAATGTAAATGTCAAAGCACTATGACATTTGACGCCATTTACAAAAATAATGACAAATTCACATTGTGACTTCACTTTTGACCTACCTTGTATTATGTTTTTTTATACTTTATGAGGCACGTTATTGAAATTTGTTTTATAATAATTTTGTTTGATCTCAAAAAACTTCATTTATTAACAGGTCACTTAATGATTTCATAAAACGACTTGTGAAGAAGTAGATATAAAGTTTGTAAAGCTTCAAAAGCTTGTAAACAATCTCAAAAGCCTGGCCAAGTAATTTAAAGTTAAACAGACGTCTCCCTTGCTTTTTCATAAAGACAGTAAAGATGTATTCAAAGAATGGCCTACAATTATAAAAGCCGCATAATTTAGTTGTCTAGAATGTAATGTTTCTTTTTGAAGTAAACTTCTTTATGCGCGATATGACGAGTAATTCAGGTAATTTTTCGGTCGAAAATAACGTTTTCCAACGGAAATGACTTTCGTATATCGGTACAAATACTGCCATCTGTGTTTGTTTTATTTTTATTTTTAAAGGGTTCTCTCCTTCGCTCTAATAGTAATACCTGCCACAACAGTCAAAGAAGTTTTAATTTTAACAGTCAGTCAGAAAGGTTAGGCGCACTCATTTTTACTGTAATAAGTAATAAGTAATAACTTTTAAACTATTAGAGAAATCAAGGTAAACAATTATGACGGCCAGCATAGTCCAGCGGTAGGGTGTTTGACTCCCATTCCGAAGATTGCGGGTTCAAACCCGGCGTGCGCAAATAAATTTTATTTAATTGATTTGTGTTATTTCACAATTAATTATTTAAAATAATATATAGTGTATTTGCGGCACGTTCCAGAGTGAAAGATACTCTTAGTATCGCCCTGGTGTAAGACCACAATTCAGAATTGAAACGTTGCTTGAAATGGCTTTAGCCGTGTTTAGTGACTAGATCTGAATAGCCAGGTACTTCCCCACCTTCCTCTTCCTCGTCTCCTTCCTTTCACTTACCTTCAGCCTCATAACATACCATAATTAGGGATGCCATAGTCTCACTGGCTCCAGACGGGAGCAGTTGGGACTCTTGTGAGGTATTCAGTATAAAAAAAAATTGGTATATTTTACTGGTATAATTATTATAGTACCTAATTATTGATGTACGTAATATAAGTACCTAATTAATAATTACCTAAGTAGGTACCTAATTATGATGGCATCTGTGGTCGAGAGGTAAAAAAAGTAAAATTTTATTTGATTAATTTTTGTTATTTCATAATTTAATAAATTAAATACTTAAGCGTTTTTTGCCACAAAATGGCACTATTACTAAAACCACGGATTGCTTTTTTGCCAATATATGGCATTTTTTAAATTTATTTTTTATTAGAGCGACTACATAATATATAGTACATTAAACATATAACAAAATAAATAATATTCTCTAGATTCTTTAAAATGCTTTATTTTTTTTTTATAAATCCTACGAAGATGTGATAATAGACAAAAGACAGGTGAATTCATTTAGTATAATCTATAAGAACTATAATCAGTTTGCATGTCTCCATATTCAAGTTTTAATTTGCTCTTTCTCTCCAGTGGATAAGGTATATTTGCGGCACGTTCCCCTCAGTATAAGACCGCCATTCAGAATTGAAGCGTTTCTTGAAATGGCATATGCTGAGTTTTGTGACTAGATATGAATACTCACCCTGAACCTAACTGTCCAATAACAATAATAATCGTCTAATCCAACCATAATCAACTTTGGTGTACCACAGGGCAGTGTACTCGGTCCCATACTGTTTCTCATATACATTAATGATCTATGTAGATTACAAATTGATGCCAATATGATCATTTTTGCCGATGATACTGCCCTGGTACTAAAAAGTAAAACATGGGAAGAAACATTCCACAAAGCAGAAGTAATATTACAAAACATTAAAAAATGGCTGGATAATAATCTACTCACGTTAAACATAGCTAAAACGAAATATTTAACATTTAGCCTCAATAGTATAAGCCAACCCTCAACTAATCATTCACTAAAAATACATTATTGCAGAGATCTCGCTAGTTGCATATGCAATCCACTGGAACGCGTAGACTCCATTAGATACTTAGGGGTAATAATTGATAACAAACTTCGGTGGGAAGATCATGTAATCAACGTAACAAGTCGTATACGGAAACTAGCATATATCTTCAGATCACTACGAAATATACTAAATAAAAAGACATTAAAAACAGTATACTCTTCTCTATGTCAATCAATTATTTCTTACGGTATTGTTGTCTGGGGAGGGTGTTCTAAAACTATATTAGATCCATTAGTAAAGGCTCAAAAATTGATAATACGGACTATCTACAAAGTACATTACATTCATCCCACAAAGGACTTATTTAAAGACTTTAAAATACTTAATATACAATCCCTATATGTAAAATTCATTTCTTGCTATTTTAAATTCAAATTTATTAAAAAATATGTCTTTGAATCAAAATATAATACAAGATATTCCAACCAATGCAACTATATAATTCCAGTAACAAAAACCTCAATGGCCCAGTCACAGTTTAACTTTCTTGCTCCAAAAATCTTCAATAACTTAACAATTGAAATAAAGACAATAACCAAATATCATACTTTCAGGAAGACGCTTGGAGACTTTTTGATGAGTGAATGTGATAGAATTAGAAGCTTGTTTATATAATCTAATGCTAATGTACTTTTTTTCTCCTTTCTATTTTCTACATTTTATTATAATTTTTCCAATATTTAACATGATTTATACTAATTCCATGTTTACACTAGACTTCATATTTCATACAATGTAACTATACTATATTGGTCAACATGATACAGGCAGCCGCCTAGTATGGTGATTTAATATATCAACTTTATGTAAATGTCACAATTATGTAACATGTATTATATAAATAAATAAATAAATAAAATAAATATTTTTATGTTTAAAGTTTTTTTTAAAAAGTCACCGGAGACCAAAATTCGTTTACATTATACTTGACTTACATCACTGTAAGTCAAGTATAATGTAAATATAATGTTAATATATCTCTTAACATCCTGCATACATATATATCATATTTTGCGATTTTCTTTTCCTTATCTCTGTTGGCGCTCATTATTTTGACATCGGACTGTATATCGTGTCCTCGGGGAAAACGAGGTGAAGCAGATTTTGCGAAGCGTTCAATGGAAAATTTAATCACCAATCGGAGTGTGAAGTTAAAGACTAATTTTGAGTCGGGATAAGTTTATATTTAAGTATTGCTTTTAAGTTTGGTTCAACGCCTCTTTCTACTTAAATGATCTATGAATAGTTGTGGTCTGAACGTAATCTGATCATAAAGCTGTTAATGTACCTTAATAATAATGGTTTTTCATATGGTTGGCTATTTCTATAGCGTCGTTTTCATTGGAAAATCACCTCAAGGGGGCTATAAATCTTAATTTATATAATCTATCTATTTGAGAAGGGTATCCCGGGAACTATTTATTGCATAGCCAACATCCCTGCCATAGGTCGTCCCAACTGGTTCGCTATGTTTGGTGACATAGCAAGAGTGCCCAGGGTCATGGGGGTAGGAATGTTTCGGTTTTGGCGGCGGATGTGTTTGCCCATCTACTGCATGACGGGCCGGATTGGGAAAGATGGAATTCTCACTTTTTTTAACTTTCCAGCCTGACTATCTCGAACCATTGCATCGTCTTGCACTGTGGGAGGGTGGTTCACATATCACAGATTTCTACCAACCCCTTTTCCCTTTCCTTCTTAGAACTTTCTCTCCTTCCTTTCCCTAAGAACATCCTCTACACTGCATCTCCAAAGATGATATAGGCCCTGAAGGAAATTATTTTACGAAAGGCCTCTTGTGTGGAAAAATTATAAAAAGTTTTATTACTAAAAACTAAAAAACTAACTAACCATCACGCCGTTTCCCCGCAGGGGTAGGCAGAGAGGACGGACCGCCAAACAACTTGGTCTTGGCACACGCTCCTTGCCTCATTCACATTCATACATCTTCTCATACATACTCTTCTATTATTCTGACTCTTGACATGGCCCGACTCAAGTATCTGATTTACTTTATTTATTACTAGTGGCTTATAATTAAGATTCTTTCTGAAAACTAGATTAAATAGCGTTTAAAAAATATACAAAAATGTTAAGTATTCTGAAAGATATTTTATAATAAGAAATCATGATTATAGGTCTATAAAAGCAGCAGATATGATTTTTTGATAAAATTAAAAACTTTATTTTCGCTCTCCCGAATAATTAACATTTTGTCCTTTCCAGCATTCCAAATTTCCGTGATCGATATGTTGGATTTCTTTCAAAATACTTTCGTTTATTTAAGGGGAAAAAATATGACAATTTTATATGTCCACTACCTAATAGTCTTGTAATGTGCATATATAGCGACCTGCCTATATCTGCTTCGCATTAATTAGTACTGCGCGGCCGTCTAGTAGCTACGCACTGCATGCACCTACCTACGCCGTATTATTGACCACCTTCTAGAAAGGTCTGGGAGCTGCGATCGCCAATGCACGGCACCGCGTCGAAATTTCGAGAAGTTTCACGCGTGTGCGTAGTTGGCCTGCCAGCCGTCTGCGTAAATCACAGCTGTATAAACCGTGACTTAAGTCAGCCAGCCTGATAATTATAATCGACAACAGTACTCCTTCAAATGGAGACCCAACAACTACCGCCTCCAAACATATATTAGTGACTTGGCTAATAAAATCCTAAGCAAATCGGTTAAAAAAAACAGCACCTTAGCGTTACGTGAGAAGTGGTTAAAGGTAATTTTTTTTTCAATAAATATTTTCCCTTCTGCTTAACCTGATCCAAAACTTTGGGCGCGCCACTGAGTTACTTAATAAAAAAACCTTTATCTTTAGCAAGACTTCCAACCCAACGAAATACGGGAAAGGTTTATTTTTTCAGAGACGAAAAGGAAAAAGTTTACTACGGAGCGTAAACTTTTACGGCAGGAAAATAAGTTCCTACCGGTGATAATTTACGCCTGGAAATTTGCATTTTACTAGGAACGTTTAAGTGGAGAAGTACACTTTGAAACTTTGATAATTGGTTTGAACTGTCGTCCACTGAATTATGATCTGATAAAATTATTCCTGCAGAATTCGTATATAAAAATTACAGTTTTGAGCGCACGGCGATGTTTTCCCTCTAGATTACAAGGGATAAATGTAATAATACGAATATTGTTTAACTATTGTTTAAAAAATTTTGGTTTCATAAATTTTTACATGGTGTAAAAAACAAAGTGTTTGTACATATTATGAAAACCATTTTTTTGAGCCAAATTATCTATCATTAAAAAAGGCCTATAAGTGCGTATGATTCTTTGGATGTAATTGCAAACGTCATATAATGTTACTAATTAATATTATTAACTAGCTGATACCTGGCATGCGTTGCATTGCCACTTAAATAAATAAATTGTTTCTGCCTTCGTGTCCTTTCCTATTCGTCCCTGTTCGCCTTCCACCTCCTCTTCCCTACCCATGTCCCCTTCCACTCCCGCGTTCCCCTTTCACCTTCCCTGTATTCCCCCTCCCTTCTCCGCTGTCCCCCTTCTCGCGAACCCCTTCTTCACGAATTCCACTATCACCTCCTCCATCATTCCCTTCCCTCATCCCCACTCCCGCGAACCCACCTCCTTCTTTCCCCTCCGCCCCTACCGCATACCCCCCCCCCCGCTACCAGCCTTTTTTCCCTGCCGCTTAACTCCATAAATATACCCATTTGTCCAACAACTCGTGAGACCTTTTTAATTTTTTTTATGCAAATTTCATAACGCCAGAGCTCATAATTAAAAAAAAAATTAATCGAAGTCGGATTAAATTTTTATCGAAATCTCAAATATAGTATAGGAAATAATTTCATAACGCCAGAGCTCACTATTGTATAACCATCCCGGGTATGCGCACATTATATTCCCAAAGTTTCAACGCAATCGGATGAATGGTATGGCCGCGTATAACAAACGAACAAACAAACAAACAGTAATTTTTATATGATAGTGAAAATTGAAAAAAAAGTACATATCTTATTTTGTCAAGACAATTTTTTCCATTTAAAAAAAATGTGCCTTCTGAAATTCCAGAAAATAAAATTTTCTGTATAATTCTTTTACATGTGAATACTGCACAAGAGTAACAAAACGTCTACAGCCAGTGAGACTATGATATGATTGATATATGTTGTGAGGCTAAAGGTAGTGGGTAAAAGAAGGAGACAAGGTGGAAGAAGGGGGGAATTATCTAGCCGTTCAGATCTGGTCAGCCATATCAAGCAACGTTTCAATTCTGAATGGTGGTCATACATCAGGACGATACTGAGAGTATTTTCCACTCCGGAACACGCCACAAATATACCATATTTATTATGATAGAATTTTTTTTTAAATAACACTAATTAGTCATTGGAGGGGACCCCACCACTTTCCCAACGGCATTATAAGGAAACATATGGTTTCCTCCTTTACCGCACACGTCAAGACTCTAATTTTTGTTTTTTAACGAAGCTACATTTATTTTGAACGACTCTAGACCCTCCAATGTTCATCCATACGAGGTTAGTAAGCAGTATGCAAGTACTTACATTGAAATAATACGAGAGAGAAATAAAACTAGCTGCTCGTGGAAGAATTCTTCTGAAAAAGATAGTTTAAAAATATACGTGAAGTGTTAGCAAAAGGGAAAGATAAATAAGAGCTGCAAACCGTCGAAGAAACCTTCTGAAAATACAAGTAATAATGAAAGAAAACAGTAATAACATATAAGTACTTACAATGACAACAGAAAGAACAAAAATTTTGAAAAAGAAAGAATGGCCAGAGAAGGTATTCAGCAAACCACCCGGCAGTCCCAATGAGAATGTGCATGGCCATCGGTCTGACTACAGACGAATCCCGAGGTCCACGCCCTTTAGCCGGCTAAACGATTGTGACTCGAAGAAATGAACGTGGGAGAAAGGGAAAAGTTTCCGAAGACTTGGAGAAAAAGGTGAGCGTCGGTTCACCGGAGGGGGGGCGGAAGGACGTCGAGTCCGTGCCGCCACTCCTCAAGCCTACTCATGTCATTGGGGGAAGCGCGGGCGGGTCGCGGGACAGCCGCTCTGGTGTGTGTTCGCCTGATGATATGCATGGACAGGGTCTATCCCACCCCCTTTTTATGGGGGAATGACGATACATAATATGTACAGTTCAGTCGCACAGCCAAAAATATGGGAACCAAAACTAATACGGTAATAAAATAATACAGTAATTACATAAGAGAAACATAATGCGAGTAAAGTGTGAGTACAAAAATAATATAAAGAGCGATAGTGTCATCACTACCATCGCTCACCAATATCCATGGAACAAGATCTGTTGAAGTTAAAACATAAATCATTGTTAGCAGAGACAAAAGAAAATAACATATCATGAATGCATGTAAACAGTGCGCTAAAATTTGTAACAAAATAAGTAAAACGGAAGAAAATACATTTAAAATAAAGACATGTAATACTTCAAACGTGATCTGTAATTGGTAAGTCACAAAAATACAATTCTGAATGGATTAATGTATATACACTAGAGACAAGAGTAATAGAGGACATATCGAGGGATTCAGGAGCAATACGTGTAGCACCTGAAATAAAGATGAATTTAGTCTAAATCGGCGACTCTAAGTACAGGCCATCTCTCTACCCAGGACTTAACAAACTTTTTCAGACACTCGAAATTATCTTTGTTCGCCACAAGGTCAGCGTTCCATGCTGGCCTTGTTATTCCGCGCAAACCATCCAACAATTCCTCTCGTGCTTCCTTCATTAACTCGCAGTGCCACAGAATGTGCCTGGCGTCCTGGTTAGTATCACCACATGCGCAGTTTGGGTGAGGGGAGAGGGTCAAGCTGTGAAGGCGACTCCTGAATTCTCCATGCCCGGAAAGTACCTGCGTCATGTAATGATCTAGTTTAATATGTGCCCCTTCCATCCTGAATTTAACTGAAGGGAAGAAGGAAAAAGTCCATCTGCCCTTCGTCGACCTATCCCATCGCTCCTGCCATACACTCAGCGTCCTTTCGCGCATCGCTTTGAGCAAGCCAGGGAGGGCCATGACTCCTCCCGGTGTCAGCTCGACTCCCAGGTGAACAGTAGCCCTACCTCCAGTAAGTTCCTTTTTTGTCAATGTTTTCCTAATTTCAAGATCAATCGGCAGAACACCGGCTAAAACCGGCAATGCATCTGAGGCCACAGTCCTATAAGCTCCCGTGAGGGCTAGCAGGGGAGTTCGCTGGCCCCGCTTCAGAGCCGAGTGTATTAAGACATTGTTAAGACGGTGCTCCCACACAGAGGCAGCATACGAGACTTGCGCCACGTATACCCCTATGTACAGGAGGCGAATCGCCGGAGAACGCAATCCCCACACGGCTGTTGAAAGTCTTCTCAGTTTCTGAAACAGGGCCTGGGCCCTATCGGAGACGCTCTTTACGTGGGTTAGAAACGAAGACGACCTGTCCATAATAACGCCTAAATACCTGGTGGTTTCTGCAAATCGGATGGATGAGTCTCCCATTCTGATGAAAGGGTTCCTGCCTCGGCTGAGCATGCCCTTCATCAGGAGACCCACGGTCTTGTGGGGAGCGAAGTTCAATCTGTTATTCTTTCCCCATGCAAGAATCACACGTAAACCTTCTTTATCCTTAGATTCTACTTCCCTTCTACTGTCCCCAGAGACCAAATTAGTCAAATAAAATTTAATGCGCACGCCAGGATTTGAACCCGCTACCTCCAGATCGCCAGTAGAGAGCCTTATTACCCCTCGACAGAGGCCGTCAAAATATATGAAGTATAAATACTTTATCTATATACTTTATCAAGAGTTTAACTGTATTTATAACTATATGGGACGTGTGGGATTGCACTATCCTCCCCACATCCTGGAATTATTATTATTATTATTATTATTATAAATAAAACAAACTAACTTTAAATCAAGCCATACCACAGAACTATATATAATACATAAAATTCAGTTCACTTCAAGAAACTATTCATCACACTCTAGTAAATTCTTTATTTAACCTTAACTTTGAAGAAAGAAAAATACGTGGGAAGTTTAGTCGTAATTTTATTAGATGGTCCCTAGGAGAGGTATTGACTGATCCCTACTGATCTTGTTCCTACACTAGCGCCGCTCAGCGGTCATTAATTGTAACTTTTATTTTCAGTATTTACGAGCAAAGTTTTTTCCCTAGTGTCGGATTCGTGAACTAGCGGATTCGGTAATGCTTTTCCGGGAAAAAAACTGTTATATTTAACCACTGGAGCGACAGAGCAATTAAATTATATTTTTTCAGATTTCCAAAGGAAATTTTTCCGTCCACATTAAAAAAATCATATCTCCGTATTTGAATATGGAGACATACATTATATACGTTTTTAGATTTTTAGACATCGTGGGATCTGCCGGATTTGCCCTGATGATAGACACTGCAACGCTGTCCGGAACGTCGGCTAAAGAAGGAGGTAGCGCAACACGGCATAACACCCCAAAAAAAAACAACGAAAACTGATTATAGTTCTATGTAGCCAATGAATTCCCCTATATTTTGTCTAGTATTTAGTAGGATTTATAAAAAATATATATTTAAATCTTTAACCTTAAATCATTTTAAAGAATCTAGAGAATATTTATGTTGTTATATTTTGAATGTGCCGTTTAATAATATAGTCGTTTTAATAATTTTTTTTTTTTCAAAATTGCCAATCATTGTCTTTAGCCAAATACTTTCTGTTTCTTTATTGATGACAAAGATCACGTAAAATACCATTTTATTTATAGTATTTTTTCGATCGATTTCGGGGCCCGGGAAAAAAACACTTTTCTACGTCGAAAATTGCACAAAATGAATATTTTTTTTTTGTGATGCCTTCTAGAAGGTTAAAACTATGTCGGTATGTTTCGAATTTTCGATGCGTTTCGTATTAACGTGAACATTCACTGTCTAACATATACGAGTTATCAAAAAATATTATTTAAGGAAAAAGTGCTGCTAACTCAACTCTCATAAAGAATTATAAAATTATAAAAAGCTACCGACGTAGCTTCTTCTTTCTAAAAAATATTAATTTTTTAAAATTTCAATTTCGTGAAAGTTTTGGTGTAGAAAAGTATATTCTCCATAAACCCCTTTTCGAGCGATTTCTGTAGGTAAATTTGAGAGTTTACTGCAGTTGTCTCATTCTCACGTTTGACGGGTCGTGGCAAGGAGTGCATGGTCGGGGGGGTGAAGCCATCGTTTTCGATAATAGTGATGGTACGACTATTTTTACACAATAATAGTGATGGGATTGATCTTTCTTTTTATTCGTGAGTTCTATTTAATTTCATAATAATGTATTTTAGATAATACATTTTTACAATACGTAATAAATATAATATATTTTCATACGACTGTTTTACAATATTACTCAAACTAATTCCTGTGAACACATAGTGTTACTTACAAACTATATAAATAATGCTGAGTTAAACACAAAGAATAATGTGAAATATTTTAGGACTCTTGTGAAATCTAAACAAGCTTCCTCCGATATACCTAACAACATGTTTCGCGGAAACTTTTCTTTAAGTGATGGGCAACAAATTTGCAATCAAATGATTATTTGCAGCAAAGCAAATGCTTTAAATGGAAGAGTAGTAATTTAATATAAGATATAAAAAAAAATATGTTGTAATTACAATTTTCACAAATAAATATTAAAAAAAAACTTTTTTTATCCTTTCTCAAACTAAAAACATCCCCACAAATAATGTAGATGTAGTCAGTTATAAATATTTTGTAATATCTTTAAGATCTGAAAGTTTTTGTTGTGTACAGTCATTTTACATCACAAAACATCAAAATCACAATATATACCGCATACAACACGGATTATGTTTTCATTATTGTCGTTTGTAAAAAAATAATATTAACTCCTTACCAGAATCAGGGGGTTTCTCATCATTCCCCTAATAGCTTATCCATACTATAACGAATATTATTAAAAATAAAATACTTGCAATAGTTAGAAAACTCGGCCAACTTACCCAATTTATAGCCAATATTTATAGGTTCGAGTACGGAACAATAAACTCCGACTTAATAAATAAATAAACCGTCAATCGTAAATCGAAAACAAACATTATATTATAGTATGGATAAACTAATAGGAGGATGGTGAGAAACCCCCTCAGACAATTAGCGCAAATATGGGGGTCGCAATCGTAACTATTCTGGTAGTTAATTTTTTTAAAATATGTTTTATAAACTGATCGCCTGTTGTAAAATCCTAGTGTTCGACCTTGGCGCACCTGTGCTCGAGCTGCCATTTTGAAAATACCAACAGAATGTAAACCGAGTAAAACCCTCTTCCTCTGTTTCAATTTTGTCCTGATTTTGATGGATTAGAACCTCGATACCTAATAAGATGAAAAAACATAATACATATACCTAAGTCTTTTACAAAATATTATGCTCTACAAAATTGGTAATTTTAATTTTTCTCGAAAATGCACTGGAAAAGAGATAATCAAGAAAACACAAAACCAGTAGTGCAATATGCTTGTTTGTGCAAACTTGTATACTTTTTTACGGCTTTATAGTCCACTCGTAGGGTGGAAATATGTAGGAGACACCCTGGTGCCAGTTGCAACAGAAGATTCACCAGCACCGGAGTATATCAGTACTGTTTAGAGATAGGAGATAATAATATAAATAATTGTAGCAAATTTTATGTTCCATGTATTTTCTACAGCTTCTTTGGGCAACATTTGCACTGGTTGTGATATTCTAGATAAACAAGATTTCAAAATGGCGGCACGAGCATGGGTGTGCTGGTCGAAAACTTGGATTTTACGTCAGGGAACCAGTTTATAAAACATATTAAAAAATTGTAACTACCGGAAAAATTACCATCGCGGATCGCTAATTGCACTGGCCTGCAAAGACCAATGGCGGTGATTTAGTACCATTACCCGCCAACCAAATTGGCAAATAATCAGTATCATCACTCATCACCAATCACCACCCTAGCTACCACAATGTCGGTGGTTCTCAGTCGAAGTATGATATAGTTAAAAATGACCGAATCGGATAGGGATACGTTGGCGCAGCGGATAGCGCGTTGGCCCGGATTGCCAGAGGTCCTGGGTTCGAGTCCCAGATGTATCCGTATCTTTTTCAGATTTTTCTGTTTCTGATTTTCGATTGACTTCCGCAAATATTATCTTCATTCATTCAAATAGCATAATTAATCATTATTATGATCCGTTTTTTACCATTCGAGTACATATTTGGTACCATTCTGGGTGCGTATTTAACCATTTTGAGTACATATTTCATCATTCTGATGGTCCATATTTCAACATCGCGATGGTCAATATTTCAACATTTCGATGGTGTCTAATTCACATTGTGTCTAATTCACATCAATTTTCCGCTATTATGATGGTTTATATTTCACCATTCTCTGTGTGCATAATTCACCATTCTGTTGATGCATATTTCACCATACTTAATGCATATATCAGGTATTCCATGGTCCATATTTAACAATTCTGATGGTCTATAATTCACCATTCTGATTTCATATTTCACCATTTTATCAGTCCGTAATTTCCCATTCTGATAGTCCATAATTCACCATTCTGATGGTCTATTTTTCACCATTCTGATGGTCCGTATTTCACCTTTCAGACTGCCTATTCAGCATTGTGATGGTCCACTTTTCAACAATCTGATGGTCCATATTTTACCATTCTGGATGCATATTTCACTAATTTGATGGTCCATATTTCACCATTTTGATGGTCCATTTATCACCATTTTGATGGTCCATTTATCACCATTCTAGTGGTCCATATTCTACCACTCTGTCTGCATATTTCACCATTCTATTGATGCATATTTCACCATACTTAATGCATATATCAGGTATTCCATTGTCCATATTTAACAATTCTGATGGTCTATATTTCACCATTCTGATTTCATATTTCACCATTTTATCAGTCCGTAATTTCCCATTCTGATAGTCCATAATTCACCATTCTGATGGTCTATTTTTCACCATTCTGATGGTCCGTATTTCACCTTTCAGACTGCCTATTCAGCATTGTGATGGTCCGCTTTTCAACAATCTGATGGTCCATATTTTACCATTCTGGATAGATATTTCAATATTTTTATGGTCCATATTTCACCATTTTTCAGCTTTTTGAGGGTCTATATTTCACCATTCTTATGGTGCATGTGTCACCATTTTGACTGCATTTAAAAAAATCTTTTTTGACATACATCACAATTTTCTCTGTCCATATTTCACCATTCTAATGGTGTATATATCACTATTCTGCATGCATATTTCAGGATTTACATGGTCCAATTTTAACGTTTCTTGTGGTGCATATTTCACCATTCTAATGACGCATATTTCACCATACTGAATGCATATTTCACCATTCTGATGATGCATATTTCACCACACTGAATGCACATTTCAGCATTTCCATGCTCCATATGTAACAATTATGATTATCTATATTTCACCATTCTTATTTCATATTTCACCATTTTATCAGTCTGTAATTTCCCATTCTGATAGTCCATAATTCACCATTCTAATGGTCTATTATTCACCATTCTGATGGTCCGCATTTCACCTTTCAGACTGCTTATTCAGCATTATGATGGTCCACTTTTCAACAATCTGATGGTCCATATTTTACCATTCTGGATAGATATTTCAATATTTTGATGGTCCATATATCACCATTTTGATGGTCCATTTTTCACCATTCTGGTGGTCCATATTTCACCACTTAGTCTGCATATTTCACCATTTTAATAATCCATATTTCACCATCCTGATGTAGTATATTTAGCCATTTTGAGTACATATTTCCCTATTTTGAAGGTTCATATTTCACGTTTCTGAGTGCATATTTAATCATTATTATGGTCTGTCTTTTACCATTCAAAGTACATATTTTTGGTACCATTCTGGGTACGTATTTCACCATTTTGATGGTCCATGTTTCACCATTTTGATGGTCTATTTTTAACCATTCTGGTGTTCCATATTTCACCACTCTGTCCAGCGCCGGATCTGCCATACGTTCAAAAACGTGCAAAAAACCTGGCGCCCACTACGAAGGGGCGCCGTGATAAAATAAATATTGTTTTAAAATTTAATTTAAATATTCCCCGAATCGTTTAAAAATTACTCGTAATACGGAATTATTAGTATGCGCTGGCAACACTCACTTCCCATATGCGTGAACCTAATGCGCGCGCATCGATGGTTAAAATTTAACGAAATACGGATTTGACTTACGTCAAGGATTTTTTTTCCAAATACGATATATTTCATACGAACGTAAGACCTATTTTTCCTTCTTGTCTCTTACGACCATTGTATCGTTCGAAATTCAACAAACAATGTGATTGATTCATTGATCGCTGCTCGCGAAGGATACCCTTCGTTAATGCTTCGTTACAATTTATGCCTTCGTTGTTCGTTTCGCGCGCGATTTGGCACCATACAGCTCTGTCAAGTCAAGGTAAGAATTTTAGGTTATAATTCGATTTATATTCATGCATTTAAAGATAAAAAGGAAACAATTAAACAAACTGATCGGAATATTATTATTTCTGAACTTAAACTGCCTCCTGTTTTATATTATATTTTGTTATTATTTTGTCCAGTGTCATAGATATTGCCTGGTCACTTGGAAAAGTTACAGTTAATAAGTTAGTTAGTTATAAGTTAGTTATATTAATTTATTTTGAATATATTGCATAAATTTTTTTTTTATATAGATATGTATATCTATATATGTATATACATTTTTTATCTAATTTTAAAAAAATTGTTGGGGGGGGCGTTGACATGGCGCCAGATTTCGTAGAACCGGCGCTGACTCTGTCTGCATATTTCACCATTTTAATAGTCCATATTTCACCATCCTGATGGAGCAGATTTTATCATTTTGAGTACATATTTCACTATTCTGATGGTGCGTATATCACTATTTTGACTGCTAATTTGACAATTTTTTGTCCATTTATTGAAAAATTTCTCGGTCTTTATTTCACCATTCTGAGTGCATAATAACCCGTTATTATGGTCCAAAATTCACAGTTCCTACTTCATATTTCACCATTTTGATAGACTATATTTCAACATTCTTGTGGTGCATATGTCACCATTTTTATTGCATTTTCTACAATCTTTTAGTCCATATTTAAAAAAAAATTCTGTCAATATTTCATCATTCTGATGGTGCATGTGTCACCATTTTGACTGCTAATTAGACATTTTTTTTCCATATATTAGAAATATCTCGGTCCTTATTTCACCATTCTGAAGGTTAATATTTCACCTTTCTGAGTGCATATTTAATCAATATTATGGTCTGTCTTTTACCATTCTGAGTACATATTTGGTACCATTCTAGGTACTTATTTAACCATTTTTAGTACATATTTCACCATTCTGAGGGTCCATATTTCAACATTGCGATGGTACATATTTCACAGTTTTTTGGTCAATTTTCCGCTACTATAATGGTTTATATGTCACCATTCTGAATGCATGTTTCACGATTTTGATGCACCATATTTCATCATTTTGATAAATTATTTTTTTCCATTCTGACGGTCCATATTTCACCATACTGACAGCATATTTCACCATTTTGATCGTCCGTATTCCATCATTCTTATCGCATATTTCAGCTTATTGAGGGTCCATATTTCACCATTCTGATGGTGAATATATCACCATTTTAGCTGCTAATTAGACAATTTTTTTGTCCATATATTCAAAAATTTCTCGGTCCTTATTTCACCATTCTGAAGGTTCATATTTCACCTTTCTGAGTGCATAATAACCCGTTATTATGGTCCAAAATTCACAATTCCTACTTCATATATCACCATTTTTATGGTCCATTTTACACCATTCTGATGGTCCATATTTCACCTTTCAGACTGCCTATTCAGCATTGTGATGGCCCGCATTTCAACAATCTGATGGTCCATATTTCACCATTCTGGTTGCATATTTCACCATTTTAACAGTCTATGTTTCACCATCCATATATAGCATATTTAACCATTTTGAGTACATATTTCACTATTCTGATGGTGCATATATCACCATTTTGACTGCTAATTTGACAATTTTTTTGTCCATATATTGAAAAATTTCTCGGTCCTTATTTGGTTCATATCTTTCTGAGTGCATAATATCCCTTATCTATCTATGGTCCAAAATTCACAATTCTGACTGCATATTTCACCATTTTGATAGTCATATATATATTTCACCAATCTTGTGGTGCATATGTCACCATTTTGATTGCATTTTCTACAATTTTTTGGTCCATATATTGAAAAATTTCTCGGTCCTTATTTGGTTCATATCTTTCTGAGTGCATAATATCCCTTATCTATCTATGGTCCAAAATTCACAATTCTGACTGCATATTTCACCATTTTGATAGTCATATATATATTTCACCAATCTTGTGGTGCATATGTCACCATTTTGACTGCATTTTCTACAATTTTTTGGTCCATATTTCAAAAAAATTTCTGTCAATTTTTCACAATTCTGAAGGGTCATATTTCACCATACTGTATGCATATTTCAGCATTTCCATGGTCCATATTTAACAATTCTGATGGTCTATATTTCACCATTCTGATTTCATATTTCACCTTTTTATCATTCCGTAATTTCCCATTCTGATAATTCACCATTCTAATGGTCTATATTTCACCTTTCAGACTGCCTATTCGGGATTGTGATGATCCGCTTTTCAACAATCTGATGGTCCATATTTTACCATTCTGAATTCATATTTCACTATTTTGATCGTCCAAATTTCACCATTTTGATGGTCCATATTTCACAATTTTGTCATTTTTCACCATTCTGGTGGTCCATATTTCCCCACTCTGTCTGCATATTTCACCATTTTAATAGTCCATATTTCACCATCCTGATGTAGCATATTTAATCATTTTGAGTACATATTTCCCTATATAGTAAAGGTAATAATTTCATAACGCCAGAGCTCATTATCCTGTTACCATCCCGGGTATGCCCACATTATATTTAAAAAATTTCATCGCAATCGGATGAACGGTATGACCGCATAACATAAGAACACACAAACAAACAAACTAACAAACATCGGATTTTATAGATTAGATTTATCTTATACAATATGTGTGTATGCGTGTGGGTTTTTTTTGTTATCAGTTATTTTAGGCAGAAAAACGTAAGATTAGACATTTTTTAAACTTTTTTATGTTTGCATTCAAACATTTCAGCGTATTTTATCACCTTTCAAAACATTTTTTAGTTTTCGGACACGTCCAGAAATATTTCAATTATTTGGATTTTATTGCAAAACGGAAATATTTTGAGCTTCTGACAAAATATGTTAGAGGAATTAGGCCAAACAATTAGGAAAACACAATAAAACATTTGGGCTCACATTGTTTCCTATTCCTAGGACTAAATAAATATTTAAACGCTTTAGACGCAAAATACACATTACGGAATCATAAAACACAAAAATAAATATTTATTATATTATACTATAAACTGCATAAAACATCGTAAAAATGTATTAAAGGACCTTTTTTTGATGCCCTACAAACTCGGATCCGATTTATTACCCTCTTGGAAGGTTTTTGCGAAAACTTTTCCATACTTAAAAAGAAGAATTCCTCCGGGGAATAATAATATAATATAGAATCGACCGTGTAACTTATTATTTTTTTTTCCTTTTCGGTACTTTTGGGATGTGGCTGGATTCTACGCGTTTACGACTACCTAGGTACCGGGAGTTTAAAAAGTCATTCATATTCATGAATATATTAATAATTTTTAAGGTACCTGTAAATATTGATAAAATGGTAGATACCATTGATTATCAAAGTTCTTAGGGTAGTCCAGTTGAGATTAGGTTAGGTTGGATTAGAAAAGAGCAAGAACACAATTTGCTAATACACAATGGCCTTCGTGGTTTAGTGGTTACGATCATTGGCTACCAATCCGGTGGTTGCGGGGTTCAAATCTCAGCGTGTACATTTTATTTGATTAGTTGGTGTTATTTCACAATTCATTAAAAATAACATGATTTAATTCTAAGGTAATGATTATTATTAAGAATACTGATTTCGTATGTGACTCTGTCTGTAACTCTGGTTCAAATAACTTTAGAAGTTTTGCTTTGAATTTAAGTTTCATTTTCAAAACTGAATGGTTTTACAAGCGACATAATATTTGAATTGAACCACGTTCACTCCTTCCTCTCCTCAAAAAGACCCTCCTCACAGCATCTTCAAAGATGACATAGGCCCTGAGGGAAATTATTTTCCTCAGGGCCTCCTGTGTGGGGTTAATTTAAAAAAAAATATATATATATTTTAATTCGCAATTTTTTTAATTTGAACTGATCTGACGACAATTTGGACTATCCGCATTGATGTGTTATATTTAGATGAGACACGAAACGAAAAAATGGGTTACACTTTTTAACCTCCAATTAATCCAATATGACCTCCAAAGCTCCCAACCCTTGAATGCCGAACGACAGAAAATCAGCAAATCCGGTCCCAGTGCACCGCTACTCGCGTGGCGTAGATAGTGGAACACGTTGTATGCAACGGCGCTTCTGTGATTTTTGATTTGACAACGATTTGATATTTTACAGGTCTGCGCTATTATTATAATAATTACATTCTTCTCATACTTTTTTTCCTTCTCAGAACTTCCTAACCTTTCTTTCCCTAAAAAGACCTTCCACACAGCGTTCCCAAAGATGACAAAGGCCCTGAGTGGACATTTTACCATTTTAAAAACATACATCATTATAAACAATCGTACATTACCCATAACATATGCCGATTTTTTTTTTTTAAATATAGATTTTATATATTTCATTAAGGGGATGTTAATGTTAATTCGGTGTAAAAAAAAGGCAATTTTTAAGATTTTTTTTATACGCTACAGTTAATACAAATTTATTTAATTGATCCTAACATTATAGTTCAACATACAAACAAAATTTCCTTAATTTTTTAAAACAAAATATATTTAATTACGCCGACGGCAGTAAATCTTCAGAGGCGCCTCGAAAAAAAATTATCCGCCACTGAACAGTATAACTGATGATTGGATCATCGGAAATAATAAAAATGATATTATTAGGTAACCATTTTCCTAAGGTATTCCTAGGAGTTTTTTTTTTTAAATTTTGATGACAATTAGAAGTGAAAACTCCGATTATCGTCTAAAAATGAGTCTATTTGTTATTGTAAAATTTATAATTATGAAAAATTTTAAAAATGCTTGGTCATTCGTGTAAGGAAGTAGTATACAAAATTTAAAAAGAATCGGTCGAGTAGATTTTAATTTAAACCGTTCACCGGCTTCAAAAATGACCAAAATGGACCAAAGTGTCCAATACTAAACAAGAAAATTTTGTTCAAACAAGTTCAATATCATAGTTAGTTTTGCTCCGTTTTGTTTCAAATTTCACACAACAATCTTAAGATGTTGTACAATCATATGAAATAATAAAATTATTATTATTATTTCATATGATTGTACAACATCTTATGAAATAATAAAAAAATGAAGAAAAAAAATTGTACCTCACTATCCCCTTAAAGTTATTACTTCATCTCATTTAATTTTGTATTTTAAAATGGGGGCCTCAGTACAGGTAATCCATCCAGTAAGCCCGAAATTATCAAAATATATTGTAAAATATTAACTATTGTACCAAATACTTAAAAAATATATAATACGTACTTCACGACACATCCGACAAAAACTGAAATAAACTTACATACATTTTGTTTTGGAACACACTATACATAGTGTTACCTTTTTCCCGGCAATAAGTTAAAATGGTGGCCATTTCCGGAATTGGCTAAATTATTGGATGAGCACAATCCTCCAGGGGGCGGCGGCACATCCGCTACCTATATTTCCCGTTCCCGGTCTTATTATTTCTTCCATTCCCAAGGAAATTGCCCCAAAGTTATGCTATAAGATACGCCTAATAAATACTTTGTTGACTTGATTTTATTTATTTATTATACAATAATATTTTGAACCCTTGGGGGTTTGAAATAGCTCATCCGTTCTACGTGCAGCTTTATTTTTATGTAAGCAATAAGTGGGATATATCTGTAGATATTCCAATAAACATTTATGGGTAAAGTATTCAAAAAGAATTTCAAACAAGTAATACTATTTCATTCTCATATGTAAAAACTGTCACGTCCTGAAGGGTTCCGTTTTATTTATTTATTTGAACACCGTAAATGGCTTTTGCAAATAATATGTTAGGGTACGAACAGAAAGAAAGCGGGTTTCAGCTTTCTAGTTAGTCGGCGCATGGACGGCCGACTGGCGCGGCCGCGCCGACGAGTATGTTTGTATGTCAACGTATGAGGTCGAACACAATGAAGGCAGGTTCAGATTTGTGTCCGCGCGAAGCGGCGCCGAGAAGCTTTACCGGAATGAATTCTTAATTCCTGCTCGCCGGTGACGCCGGTCAGTGAAACTCGGTGTTGTTACGTGCATGTACCACGTTTTCATGGATTTTTTGTTATTTTATGATTTGGTGTCCTCTATGGTCACCTCCACGGTTATTTAAAAACCATGTCAAACATGTCTTTAATTAAAAAAAGTGTGTACTTTTGATTGGAATTCGTTTTTTTGGTCACTTAAGGAAATCCTGAAATCAGGAATGATATTCTTAAACTTCAGTTTGGAATTTTTTTTTCCTGAAACATGTATTTTCATTTTAGCAATACTGGTGAAGCTTGTTTCTTGTTTTGAAGGAAGTCTATTATCAAAAGGAGCGATCTATTAATTGCCGCTGTTTTCAACAAATCGCCAATTTGGGATAAAATAGATGTATTTCTTAGCAACAGAAATGTTGTTGACAAGTGCTGGAAAGAAATCAGTGCGAAGACGATAAGTGCAAACTGATAATATTTTGAAATAACCTCAAATGTTACAAGTAATTTTTTTTCAGGCGTGCATGTACAGAATATTATCATGTTCTCCTGAGTTTTTTTTTTTAAATATTTAAAGATAAAAAATCATTGATTTACCGTCTGCATTGTATGATGGTGATTTCTTTTTCTTCTGTGTCAATTCAATGACAGTTTTTAGTTTTTCGGATACATTTAGAAAT